>VYZX01000876.1:9596-65572 GCA_013401335.1 Brachypteracias leptosomus
CAGTAGCTTCTTGGCAGCTACTTTTACTCAGAATGCCTTTGCACGCTGGATCAGTCTGCGGGAAGCTCACATTTTCTCCTGGCTCTTTTACTCTGACAATAGAAATCTGGCAGTTAGAGGGTGGCTTGCCTTTTGCTCCTGTAAGAGGCTTCTGAATGCTGATATTTTATGCACTTAGGCATATCCAGTTCATAAGGGCTTGAGGGGCTTAGGTGTTCCCACAGGAACGGGAAGAGAGACAGCAGATTTGCCTAAACAGTAGATTTTAGTGGAACCCAGTGTTTGGGCAATTCATGAGATTTCAGATGAATATATATGGAGAATGCTCCTCTAGTACCAAATCTGTCCTACGTATCTAGGAAAATGCAGGAAGATGTCAAAACACTGAGGACAGGATACTGTCCCTTTTTCTTCCTTGGGACTCACACTAACAGGCCTGAGGTGAGCTTTCTAGCTCCAGTCTCACTTTTCTTCCTTCTATCTTTGCTCATAGGAGACCACAAGAAAGGAAGCAGAGAAGAGGAGGAAAAAAAGGAGCAGGTGAACAATGGTGTCCAGAACGAGAGCAAGTACAGAGACAGTGGACAGGCAGAGTCTGGAGCAGAAGTGTGCAGAGGGAAAAATCTGGAAGAAACCTTTACACTGCCTCCTTTATGTTGTTTTTGTGTGGGGGTAAGAAATTCACCTCCACCCTCTTCAGGTACTGGGGAGTTTTAGAGTTCCTAGAGGGTGTTTGTCTACTTTTGAACACAGTCAGCAAGCAGACCATGCTCTAAACCCTTCTCTGCAGAAAAGTGCACCAGTTTCACACCACCATTCAAAAATCTATCTAATTAAAGGAATGAGAAGACACAGTTAAAGCAGCAAAAGCCTTGCTCATAGCATATTGTTTAAGGACCAGACCCTATAAACATTTCTGTATGTGCTTAAATTTCACTTGTCTGGGTCATCCCACTAAATTAAAAAGGGCTGCTTAAGTGCTTAATTTTATGTTCATGGCCAAGTCTTTAGGTCTTGTAGACCTAATGAATAGATATGCAAGGTCTGAATTCAGGTATGAATCACTAACATACCAATGCAAGTTAAAAATGTACAAATATATCCAACCTGGTGGGCTTGAGTTACTTAGCAAATTCTAAAAAATTAATTAAGTTGATTTTTCTTTCAATTTCTAAAGTAGATTAATTCTTAAACTCCTAAATCCTTGTTTGAGGAGAATTTGGAAAACAATTGAAGGAAAGCTTTGCAATACAGTAACAGCAAAACCCCCCCAAATAAGAGAAGCTTTTGCAAAGTGGAGAAAGGGGCTCAGAATTCTTCACAAGTTTGTTCTTAAGAAAAGTGGTCTGTTCTTAATCTGCCAAACAGCCTAAGTGGAACTCACACAGGAAAAAAGCTCTAGATTTTGCAAGACTCTCTGAACCCATGAGGAAAAAGTTTTATAATGCTTTGATTTTAAATACAAGTGGGACATTTTTTAAGAACTTCATGCACCCTTGTCACTATTTACAAGATAAGTTATTATTATAAGTTTATATTACAAGTTGGGTTTATATTAGCGTTGGACTAGATGGCAATCCATTTATATCCTAAACTTAATAAATTCAGCCATTTTATATAACTTACTCTTTTACATACAAAAATTACAGTCCACATTTTTGTTGGATATTGTCATAGCCTGCAACTTCTGATTAAGCTCAGAACTAAAGTTTACTCTTGCTGCCCAGAAGGATCATGAAACATAATCTGAGAAAATCCTAAACTTTCTAATAGACAGAGAGAACTGGTTGAAACTGAGTGAGTTTAGCAAAAATAAGGATGCCATGTCTCGGCCTGTGGGAAAATCCCCTACTTTCTCTAAATGACTTTGTTCTACTCTTTCCAGTGGCACCATCTCTTTAATTTTGAAATCTAATGTTGGATAAAGTATGACAAAGTGAAAAAACGTATGGTTCTCCTATTTAGCCATACCTCTCTACTGAAAGTAGGTAGCAATTGCCTACCACGTTGGCTTCCTAGATAAAGAAGTTTGTCTAGCTATAGAGAAAGCATAGGTCCACCTTTTTCTGTGAAATTATTTAGCTGTGTTCATAGCAGGAATATTGGATTCTGCTCTTCTAACTTTACTCTTTAAAAAGTGTTGTGATCCTGCTTCCTAGAAAAAATTATGGTTAGATCTACAAAAGATCCCAAGAAGCTGGGCATTGTCATAAATATATGAAAAAGTTCAAAGGCTCAATGTCATGGGAAGGATGATATTCAGAAACTCAATCCCCATTTAGGGTTTGTATCTCATTACAAAAATATTTATTCCTTAAAAAAATACACAAATGTAAAATACTACATTTTCTATTATATCCCCACTTACTTTCCAAGCATGCCATCTGGATGTTAGACTAAATCAAAAGGTTGAACACCTTTTTACTTCTCTAGCAACTCTGCATGCTATCCTTCTGCTCCAATTAATTTGTTGTATCTCTATAATTTCAAGCACGAAGTATCAATAGTGAACTTAGGTACAAATGGCAGGGGACTAACATATTAGCTGTCAGGGAAGTCCCACTTAATATATTTATTTGCTCATGGATGCCACTGCTGTGGAGCAATGCTGACTCAGGACCCGATTCTAACCTATGCAAAGCACCATTTTGTTTTGTGTTTTTCTCAGCAGAAGTAGCAATATTCAGAGTTAGCCTCTAGGATTACACCACCCTGGGCAAATTCAGCAGTGCATAAATTGGCACAGGTACACACATAACACCCAAACTACACCCTGTGTTAATCATTCATGCCCTGCTCTTGCAAGACACCTAGACACTCTTTCTGTGAGTAGTCCTGTTGACTGAAATAGGTCTACATGCAGCAGAATTAGGTGCATGCGTTTTTGTTTGCAGGGCTGAAGTCTTCCATTGCACCAGTAGAGGTACGCTTCATGGAGAAGGGCTTGTGCACACTTCTCTTGCTGGGGATTGAAAGATAATGTTGTGTTTATACAGCTTTGGAATACAGCCTGCAATTTATGGAAGAAAAAAAAAATAGGAAAAGAAAGGTACAAAAAGAAGAAGGAAACCCATGAGTGCTAAGGCAAACTGTCAAATGGCACATCATACCTACTTTGTCATTCATTTAGATAACATCACAAAGGCAGACCAGAGGAGTTCTGTAAACATATACCATACAGTACATCAGCCACGGGAAATTAAAAAAAGAAAACAACCCTGTAATTCTTTTCTTTCTGTATTAATATTAATGTAATCGAAAGAGATTGCCTAGCCACTAATCATAATGCTGTGGTTTTTGATTTGCATTTTTCTTCTGTTAAAAAAAAAAAGGAAGTAAAATGCAGTGGTTTGAGTGGTTTGCAAAAAGAAACAGTCCCTGAATGCAAACAAGGGACGACATGGAAAGTGAATTCATAAAAACTTAGAAAATACAAAATGTAAAAAAGTTTCATAGGTTATTTTTTCCCAGACTAGGAAAAGATACACTGAAAAGAGGTTGCTATTTTTTTTCTTACAAAAGTTAAGGCGAGCAGTTTGTTGTGGCAAAATGCTATCACTGAACCAGTTTCTGACTCTACTTTTTTGTATCCCCTCTGCTGAAATTGAAAATGTACATGTGATGGCATAAGTTAAACAGACAGGGATTTTGCTAAAAACAATTAAAAAAACCCCCTCCCACAATGATCCTTACAAAAACCTCTCTCTGCTTGACCATAGAGTGGACCTCTTCCTTCGTGCCTGATTGTTCATGAATTTCCACAGGCAGCTTCCTATCTGAGGGTGAGGGGAAAACCAACCCTTTCAAAGCTCAAAGCAGTCCTGGAAAACCAGTTTACATTTATCAGTCTAGGCTAACGCATCTGAATTTCCCTGTAACTTGGCTGTAGGCTAATGGCTAGAAGGGACAAGCTGATGTCCAGGCATGGCTGCTGCCCTTGTGGAGAAGGATGATTGAAGTAAGCATGTTTCAGCCAATGTAGCTAAGGCCCTCTGAGTTCAGACAGATTTCCTCCTGCTTCTTGTTTTTCCCAACCTCAGACATGGAACTGCCTTTGACCTGTTAACACAAACCCTGTGCAGATAAACTTTTGGTTTTTTGGATCTCTTGGGGCTCATTAACCATGGAGTTCATATGAACACATAAAAAACACTGGCCTTCCTAGGCACTCAATGTTAGCTACAAGTACTGAGCAGTAGGTATTTGGCGGGTTTAAGGTTTAAGGCTTGTGCTCTACTTCTAACCACTAAAGGGCCACTTTGGGACTCTTGTGTGCTGCTGTCTCCCCGCCATGTTGTGCCTCAGATGGTGCAGTAGTCTCAGACATGTTCTAGTCCCAGCCTCAGCAAGCATCTCCCAAAGCTGGCCGCTGAGGGAGTCATCCCCAAAATGCTGAGTCTGTACTGAACAAGAAGGTCATTTGACAGGGGAGCACATGGCTGAAGAGAAGCATGGACAGAGAAGGTTAGGGTAAAGAAGATACCCCAAATTTCCCAAGCACAAGGCTTCAGGAAAAAATGTCCATAGGGTAGAGGAGCAGTAGGAGGAAAAAGATTAGGCTGGGAAGACATCAGGAAGCCAGGGTGGCCATGAAGGAGGCATCACACCCAGAGAGGAAAGGGTGGTGAGCAATAAAATGACTGGCCAGGCTAGGAGGAGATGGCTGGAAGATTTGTTTTTGAGCATTACTGGTGAGGTGAACAGGCCCCAGAGTGAGGGAACTATTGCAAAGTGTGCCTGGCTTTTGCAGTGCTCATACTGTAGGGGCAAGATGGAAAGCGCATGACCCTTTGCATTGCAGTACTTTGGGGTCCTAACTGTGCCTGGGGACAGCCTCACCAGGCCACTCTGGGGCTGGAAACTCAGGGTCTCATTTTAACAAATGTTGAGATTTGTAAATGCTTAGCATTTTGGGGAAAAAAAAAAAATAACACAGAACCCAACCAAAATAACCCCACAACACAGGTTGCTATTTTTCAGCAAACAGCCACCAGGCCTATTGTTGCAATGCGGCACTCTGTGGCTGCTCCCCTCTTTGATAAAACTTAATCACCTAAGCCTGAGTCAAGGGATGATGTGCAGAGCTTCTGTGGGTGAGTTTGGTCCTTCTCCCATACAAAGCCCCCAGAGGAGGCAGAGGGAGCATACAAATGTCTGTTAAATCTGGCCACTGCAGCAGGTATGGAGGCCAGCAAAATTTCTGCAGGTGTCATGAAGATGTGGCTGTCTTTTCCTACTCTCTGCTTGCTTGTTTTTTTTCTGTCATCTGGGCAGTGGTGAGAAGTTACATTGACCAGCTCCATAATGACGGCTGAGTGACTTAACACAGGAACTACCTTTTGCTTTTTTTTTTGTCTGTTTGTTTCCAGTGTGCCTCATATTACCACCACTGTGAACAAGTGTATTTTTTACTGGCACAGAAAGAAAAGAGTACAGAGCAAGAACTCTTGTTTAATCAGATGCTCTGAACTAACAATTAATGCAGTAAAAGCACCATCCAAGAAAGAACAGAAATATCATAGGAACCACCTCAGACTGAGAAGAGGCTTTTAGTTGTTTTCTTTTCTTTTTTTTTTTTTTTTTTTTCCCTTTTTAGGTTTGTTTTTCAGTTGCTGTTACTGATTTTTAAAGTCTGGTAGTTTCAAAGACACTTCAAAATATTCTTCTGTACTTTTTAACACTATCAGAAAATATAAATCCTGATTTTTAATCTCACTTCTGTAGTTATAAATCCAGACTAACTCCACTAGACTGAGTGAAGCTACACTTAGGCAGAACTGGTGTGAGACAAGAATCAGGCTCTTATATCTCACCATGAAAATGGCTGCCTTTTCATTGCAGTTAGAAGAATCAAAGGACCAAGAAACAAAGAAACACCTACTAATTTTGGATGCCTTCATCTTTTTACAGTCTCACCTATTTTTTTTTTTAAGGCCTGATTTTCAGAGGGCAGATGAAGACGAATTTACTGGAAATCAGGCCTCTTTGAAGTGTCTCACACCAGAAAATGAAGCATCCAAAACCACCAGCAGTTTTTAAAATGTCAGCCAGGCAGCTGTAGGTTCCTTCTTTCTAAAGAGCTGCTCCGACAACACTCTGGTGGGCCTCCACAGGGCTTTTACCTGGGTAAGCAGGGCAGGATCAGTCCCATCACCTGCCATTATGTAGGTGTACTGAAGGTACACTCTTATGAGAAATTACACTTCCTTAAGAATTTCAAAATAAAACTCTGGCCCTGCCCCAATTGTCAGCACTGAATCCAGCAGGAACAGGGTCAGACTTTGAGAGAATGTAATTTATATTCTAAGGAAATAGAAAGTAATATCTCTCATCTACTGGAGTTCACCAGGAAAACTTCATGTATAAACATTGTCAGAGTTACTGAAAGGCAAGTAATTAGATCAGTGACTCCATTTCAGTTGGTGTGACAACTGTATCTTTTTCATGTCAAGTTAATTTCAACTGTAATCTGGGGAGATGAAGTACGCATACAATACTGTAATCTGGAAGATTTATATAAGGCAAAATCATCATTCATACATTTCTAGAAAGAATAATTAAGGTCCACTTTTGGTATCACCAATATGCAGAAATGGGTAATGGGTTTTTCTGACACCGCAAACTAAACTGGAAAGTTGCTATAAAACAAAACTATGTAAATTTTTTGGGAAAGACTTGTCTGAGTTTTAGCAAATTAAAACAGTAAAATGATCTAAGCCTTCACCCAAGAAATAAAAAGTAGGATCTATAAAATAATGTTTAAATGTGATTTTTCTTAAAAAAGAGAAGCAACATTTTTTTAAGGCTCTCATATCCGGCTGCTGTGAAACTCAGACTCCCACAAATTCTTAGGAATCTGACCAAGCCTGCCAGATATCCAAAGAAAAATGTAAAAAGTGTTTTCATTATATATATAATATATATATAAAATCAAATAAATATGAAAACATTTGTTGCATTTTCATTTATCTTTCACTCTGCAATATTAAGGAAAAAAACCCCAACAGCCAAAAAAAAAGAAGCAAAAACCCCCGAAACCCCTCCCAAACCCCAAATAGTACATCTGATGGGAAAATAACCATGCATTCCTCTTCCTGAAGAACTAGAAAGCAAAGCAACCCAACTGCAAGGCAATGGAGGCATTCACTTCCAGTTCACAGTATTGCAGTTAGAAGTACAATGAGGTCTAGGTAAGTGATGGAGCAGGAGCTGCCCGGAGCAGAGGAGGAGGTGTTCACATGACAATACAGCATTGACAGCGCTTTTTCTTTTGTGTACCTGGGGCAGCTTCCAAGGGCAGGCTCTCTTCCTTCCCCTCTGGAGAGGAAGGCTCTGTTGTGTCTGACAGTGGCCTGCCAGAGACCAGCTCAGCGGCATTCCCATCCATGGTAGAGACATCCGTCACTGTCTTCTCCCGCAATGACTTCTCATCGTCTTCATCAATCAGGACCAGCTCTGCCTTGATGGTCTCGTCATAGCCCAGCACTTTCTTTGTCTCCTCTTCATCATCAATGTTCTGGTAGCCCATAAATATCATTGTCACTGGCTGATCTGCGCTGGGCTCTGGGGCTTCGCCACCGCAGGGTTTGTCTTGGGGCTGAGGGTTCACAGCATGCCCTTTGCTGGGTTTGTGTACCATTTCCAGCTTTGCCTCCTTGAAGAGCATTTGCTCCTTCATATGGCTAAGGTTTCCATCGGCTACCGCATTTCTGTCTGACACAGTCATTGTTTCATACCCTCCTTTTACACTTGATTGTCCAGCTTTTTGCATAAGTTCATCTACATCCTTTGAGCTTAATTTATGTACTCCATTTTCTACCACTGTGCCACCAGAGTGAACCTCATAGACTACCTTGGTACCATCATCATAGACTTTGAATCCTCTTTGATGGGCCTCATCTGGGCCAATAGGTGAAGCAGAGACAATCTTGGTCTCTCCTGTCTGTTTGTCTTTCTCCACATTAATTTCCATGGTGCACAAAGCTTGAATGAAAACAAGAGAGGAAGTGCATGTTACAACAAAAAAAGCCAGTGAATGGTTAATTGCCAAACAGACAAAGAAAACTACGGTGCCCCTTTTCCTACCTCCTGTTTCTAAAGGGCCAAGCATTCTACGTTAGAGGTGGGACACAATGCTGTGGACAGAGATAATTATTACACTACAGCTTTTTTGTGCATCTGGAGGCTAGGCACACCTGTGGCAGACAGGATCTAGTCTTACAGCTTATGCTGCATGGAGCTGACCCTGATCAATTGGAGCACCAAGATCACTTGGGTTAGGTGTAATTTAGACAAAGGGAAGTGACAGCATGCAAGTTGCCCTCAACCTTTCAATTCTGAACTTGTGTCAAAATTCAGAGAGAAACTCCTGTGCAGGAACCTCTCTATTCTCTTTTCCTTCTCTGCCATCAAAGTGCCAGTTAGCTGGTAACAAGTTTTGCTTGCTGCAAGTACCACCCAGACTGCTTTATTATCAATGCTTGTTCTTGCTTAACTCTTCCATCCGTAGCATTCAAAACATTTTAGAGTGGTGAAGAAACATTGTTTACCCTTGTTCTACAAGTGAGAAAACAAAATCACACAGGAATGGGATAATTTCTCCCGCAGATGCGTGGCAGGGTAGGTATCTCAGCTTTCACACCAAGGCATCCACAGTGACCTCTGCTTGCAGGTTAACAGAATGTATAAAATGGCCAACAGGTGCTCCCTCTTTTTTTGAATTAAGCCCTAAACATCATTGCCAAAGTTGAAGAAAAAAGTAATACTGAACTGACTTTCAAAGTGCCATGAAAGAACAGGTAAAAAGAAGCGTGGGAGGGATGCTGCTTTAGAATAGCAAAGAAACTTTCCTAGCAGTTAAGGAAGATGCAGTAACAAGATGAAAATTGCAGAGACCACATAGCAGGAATAGACAGGCAGTCTACACTGCTATAACATCCATTTTGAGATATGATGGCATCTCACTAGACAGTTTGTCAGAGAAAAATGTGCAAAGGTCTCACAGATTTTCCAGCAGTGGTCATCTGTTGAAGCATTCCTTGTATACAAATGAAGACGTTTTGGCTCCTGGACAGACATCCACAGACACTTAATAACACATTACCACAGGCAGTGACAAGTGTTCGTGAAACTTACGGTGACCATATCCATCAATGAACCTCAATGGTATAATCATGATTTGTCTTACCTGGGGACACCACAAATTGATGTGTTGGCTTTTTCCTGACTTATTTTCGAGTGAATACAGAATATCCTCGCCCCAAGAACCAAAATAGCTTGGTATGCTGCATTTAAAAAGTCATGAATATAAAAAATAACTATTGCTTCATATTCCCCTAGTCTTATTACTCCCACACAGTAGGCTTTTTTTTCTGTATCCTTAAAGTAAAGTATTTCACTAGCAATAGGAAGTTTATCATGATGTGCATCATGACCCACCCCCTGGAGCTTTAGACAGAAAATTCATGTATTGCTGGCTGGGTGGGAGCTGATACCCATGAAGTGGTCTTCTCTGGCCCCTGGGAGTGCAGCCTGGTAGCAGCCCAGACAAACAGGGGTCTGGCCATCTACATGCTGTGTGCACCTTCTCAGACCTCAGTCACCTCTGGTACGGCTGGTTATGTCAAGTGTAATGCCACACATACACCTGCACGAAGGCAGAGGATATAGAGGTGCCGGTGTGCGCAGGAGCTTTGCTACCTCTGGGAGGCAGGCATTGGAGTCTTCATGCCTGGCCATCCCACAGCAGCCCAAGCAGCCAGGAGGAGGCTGCAGGGTCAAGAGCTGGGCTCTCCTCCAAGGTGTATGGCAGGAAACTGAGGAGTAGCTGACATGGACTGAAATGGAAGATTTAGGCTGGAAATAAGTTGTCCCAGGGCTAGCAGCATTTAAACCCTGAAGTAGGTTGCTCTGAGGAGTTTGGCAGACTGCACCATGATGCGGCTCAGAGAGTAGCTGGCATGGATCACTTGCTCAGGACTGTCTTAGGCTGGTGGCAAAGTACCCTTCAAGTCTCATGCAAGTACCTGAAGCTTTTAATCCAACTTATAGAGGTAATGAAATAAAAAAGATACAGGTGCCACTACTAACACTCTGGAATTTGCTCCCTTCTAGGTGCAGTTTCTTGGGTGGGGATAAGGGGGAGAAGAAAAGGGAGAGAAATGTTTGTTGGCTTGGCCGACAGATCTTAGAGGGGTGGGATCCCAACATCCCTTGACCTTGCCAGGGCTGCTCAGGCAGATATTGTTCAATAACTTCCAATGTACAGAGGTAAAAATAGAAGTTGACTAGTCTATAGTGAAGATGCTAAAGCTGATACACTGGCAGGTTTCTGAGTGGCAGCTAGCTGAAAAATCATTGTCCAGAAAATCATCTTTGATGGGCAGAAGTTCCTGATTTGTTCTGAGCACCACAGCCCTGCAGAGAGAACACTGTTAGCCCACTGACTGGCTACCTGCTACCTTCTTGGTGAGAAGCAGCATTCTGAGGTCCCACAGTGATCCTGTGCTTCTCATTTTCTTTGAAAAATAAAAGTATTATCTGGGGCATGACTTTTCAATAAAGGCTGCTGATTTTCCTGTGAAATAGTTGCGTGCCATGTTATTACACATATTTTTAGTGCAGAAGAGGGTGCAATCTGCCAGATGCTCCCTATTTTGATGAACACATTTCATTCAGTAGTGTGCTACTGAAGACCTGGCTATATTTAAGAAAGGTTGCAAGGTACATCTTTTTGTCTAAGGTATGGAGTACTGATAAGTTACAATGTCTTACTTATTAGGAAGACTTTGGGCAACATGTTCTAGCACTGCTTGAACAACTTAGTGGATGATCTGCTAGAAATTTAGCAGGTGTGGTCCTTGTGTATTTTAAATTTGGCTAATTTGCTTAAGCATTTGCCACTGTCAACACTTTCTTTTCATTTCTTCTACCATGATTTCAGCAGTAGTTTTTTAGATATTTGCATAACATGTGGTTTATGACCTGCCCAGGGATCATATTAAAGCTACTTGTGCAAGTAAATGCATAAACATACATGAGTTCTTTGAAAGCTGTTCACTAGTGAAATGCATTGCCATGGGAGAAGTGAATAACGGAACCTGGCTTATCAGCCTGTATGAGGAATGTTCATTCTCTGTGTGAAAACCTAGTAGCCCAGCTTGTCAAAGTAGCTGAAAAATGAACTAATGTTGATTTCTAAAATGTCTTTACCTTACTAGAGCTTATTTACTGCAAAATGTGCTCTATTAATACAAAACACAACTATCTGACAGTAGAGTTGAAATTGAAAGCAGTACTTGAAGATGACAGCTGGTATTCACAAGTTTTCTACACAAGCTTTAATTACAGTGTAACATGATGACAACAACATCCCACTGTGCAGACAAAAGGATCTGACTTCTGCCTGTGACGTGGTTTCAGAGGCTGTTCTTAAAAAAAAAAAAATTCTTAATAGACTTGGAGCTAGTTTTAAGATGGATGCTTATATTCTGCCTGTGAGCACATAGGTTGGTGGCTTTTCTTTAAGCTATTGCACACACACGATACTCTTACCAAAGACTACATGAAAAAGGCTTCTGGGTAATTCGAAGAATGAAATAAACTATTGTTTTCTTGATGTTGACAAAATGACACAAAACACACAGGGAACAGCTTGCTTTTATCAGGGTAAGCACTGGTGGAAGGGAAACTTTTGGAATGGCTTGCAGCAGGACTTCTGAACAAAATGGCATATCCTGTAGCTATGTACAGTGTCTTAGCTGCAGGCATTGTTTTGCTGTGCTTGTTAACCTGTTCTTCCAGTAAGCCACCTTCCATTCCCATTCCTTGAGACATCTCTTAAGTAGCCACCAGCAATTTGGTCTTGAGATAGGGAATACATTGCTTAGAAAAGAAGCTTTTAACAATCACATTGTTACATTTAAGAGACATACTCAGTCTGAAAAATAAGTATTAGAAAATTCTCTGTATGACTCCAAGCACAAAACATGCTGTAAGCCTCCCTCAAGAAGAATGGCATACAAATACGTATAAAATGACACAAATGTTTGAGGCACGTACGGGGTTTTGTGAGCACCTATCTCATTCATCTCAATGGGAGTTGCATGGGTACAATGGAGGAGACAAAACCTTGGCCTAGATACCATGTATTTGTATCAGCAGAGATGGAAAGAACTGAATATTTTCATGTAAAAAAAATGGATGCATTTCCTATCCTACTTGTATGTAATTCAGCTACACTGTTTTGAGAGTATTTATAGCTGCTCAAAAAGCCTTGACTTATTTACAAAATACAAAGCAAGCGGCATTTCCTGGCATTTAAATGATATCGGGACACCAGACCTATTAAGGTAGTATAACAAAATAAGTTCATGGCTACTGGTCTAGCATTATAATACTTTGTTCCTTGAGACTTACCAGCTACTCTGCTTGCTCCGTCCCACCCAGGAACTGGCTCTGCTGTTCGTGAATAGAGGGTTGGGAGTTCAGGGATCTGGGAGTAAATGTAATTTACTGCATCTGGTGTCAGAGAACAGGAAACAGTTAGATTCGTGCTACGAGCCCCAGTGGCTTCATTGCTTAGACAGCAGAGTGTTGTCAGCCCTGACAATAGTCACTGGAGCTTTGTACTAGATAATTGGATCAAAGCAAACAAAGTGCAAAGTCACTGTCGTATGATTGGTGTTCAATAGACTAGCTGAGGCAGGAGGGAATAGGTCCAGATGACTCAAACCTTATGTCAGTTGAACACGTAAAATTATTTGTCAGGAGCTTCTGGATTTATCAAGTCCATGACCTTTAAAATAGGGGGGAGAGAGGGGGAAGGTAAGGAGCAAACCTAATGTGATCCCCAGGATTCATGACATTTCAAATAGAGATATAAAAGCCTAAAAATACTAGTGTTGACT
Source organism: Brachypteracias leptosomus (assembly GCA_013401335.1). Classification (NCBI taxonomy): domain Eukaryota; kingdom Metazoa; phylum Chordata; class Aves; order Coraciiformes; family Brachypteraciidae; genus Brachypteracias; species Brachypteracias leptosomus. The sequence goes on from VYZX01000876.1 coordinate 22,505, forward strand.
GAAGAGGATGAAAGGCCAGCTCTTTCGCACTGGTTGTTTCTGATATTATTGAACCAGCATTTGGCTTTTTGTTCTTAAAGCTGAAATTTAGCTAATAATGAAATCACATACATCTACTGATAGGGTGCCCATTGTGACCTTCAGTAGGTATTAAGTGCCTGTCAGTTCTGCAGTGCCATCATTCATTAACAAACCCCAAATTACTAGAAAGCTATCTTAAAGGACTGACATGTTTTACATTCGAGCTTGTGGCATAAGTTAAATATGTTCTTTAGAAGACACATTGAAGAAATTTACAAATATTTACTGGGAGATGTTGTGGCATTGAATGCAACTAGATAGCATATACTGTTCTGCTAGGATTCAGTGGCTAAGCTAGAAGCAGAGCTCAGAGGATAGATGTGCAAATAACTGACAATTCAGGCAACAAACCAAAATGAAAAAGAAAAAAAAACTTAGACATCACATTCTTTCCTATCAACTGGAAATATTTTTGATTTTTTGTGGAAACACTTAAATTTCTGTTTAAACATAAGATCCTATCTCATGTGAAACAAAGCATCCTTTTTCCTCCAGGGTACTTTTCTGGTACAATGTATAATTTAAGCTTTTGAGCCTTTGGAACAACCTGGACCATGTGTCAGGGTAGGAGAAAGAATCTGCCTTCCTTGGTGCCTCTTATTATAAGCAGGTGAGATAGGAAGAGCAGTACAGACCATAAAAGTGAACTGGTAAAAGGAGAGAAAATGAAATGTCCTGTTGTAGGCTGCTTGACTGCATCTAGTGAGGGAGATACTTTCATCACATTCTCTTCAGGTTAACACCCATCCAAGAAAAAATCCTCAGCAAAGATATGATGTGCCACCTCTAATCCCAAAGTCTGCTACTTTGGTAGGAAAATTAGGCCTGGTATTAATGAAATAGTCTTACTGCCTTACCAGCATGCAATGGCCACCAGTGCTGCTGGGTGCAGCAAAACAGTACTCATAGTCCCCAGGAAGACAATTCATCCCTCCATGGAGCACTGCAGGTGATCCAGGTAAGGAGGTCCCATTTCCCCCTTCCTGCATCAGAGGAGGATGGCACAAAGGCACAGTGCAAATTCACTGCAGAAAGCCAGGAAGCTGGGATATAAGTTCAGTTTGTAACAGATGAATTGGGAAAAAAAACCCCAAAACCAAAAAACCTCAGCCAGGGAAATATTATTTTATTTCATACTTCAGTGGACAAATAGCAGTCTTGGCAAATAGGCTTTTATATTTTCAATGCATACTGTTTCCTCAAAGTTTTTTATTTTTAGCTGTAGAGTCTAGGAGAAATAACTGTTTAGGACAGCTGACTGAGCAATGACCAACAACAGCTGCTTTCTTTTGCAGGGTTTCTTGCCTCTGATGAGAAATTGGTACAATTCTTGGTGTTGTTATTCCGGGAAATATGACCAGCAAATGAGCTGGTCATGATTGAAAACTGAAGTAATTTCTCAGAAGGAAGAAGTGGGGATTATGCTTCTGGGCCAGAATAATTTGTGTTCTGGAAATGGCAGAAATGTAGTAATTATTCACCCAGTAGAGTGTACTGCTGGAACATCCAGCAGCTTGAGTGACAGACCTATCTGTCCACACATGGCTTTAATCAGTGCAGACTTATGCTGCTTAACTAATATTCTTTTGCAGTCCATGAAATAAATAGGCACGGTTAGTGTATATTTCTCATCCCAGGGCACTGCAGAAGGCAAAATGCTTTGGAAGTGTTTGTTTTCCCCCAGTGCCTGTACAGGGGACTGAGCTGACCACCCTGGCAGCTAGTATCACTGATGTCTAGGAGCAAGCAGGATCAGTTGTACAGCTTCATGGAGAAATTCTCACTTTGATGCTGTATATGTCTGTGGACCTTAGTAAGTTGGGGGTGTTTTGCCTCCTGTATTAGGAAATAATATCTAGGTGAGTGTTAGGTGTTGTTAACATTGACCCAGTTTAGAAACTTCTCTGGATGTTACTTAGAATAAAATATTAAAACATTAGCTTCAGGGGTCCTGACAATCTCTCATTATTGTCCTGAGAAGAGAATACCAAGGCGGGAGTGGTGGGGGTGGGATTCCCATGTACTTCCTTCTGAAGGTGATGCCATGTGTCAGAAATTAGGTTTTTGACTAGAAGAAGTTGGGGCTTGGTTGATTCTGCCAGTTCCTCTCTTGTCCCCTCCAATATGAAATGAACATACTCATTTCCCTGTATCTCACTGACAAGATCTGTTTCATTTAGCACTTTTAGAAAGGATATAAAAGATCAATCTTACAAGGAGTGGATGAGATGCAAATTAGCATTTCATTCATATAAGAAGTAAAAGAGAACATAAATTAAAACATTTGAACTGAGTGCATCCAAAATCCTCCTTTCAACCTTTGATGAGTTATTAATATCTAAGAATGCCACATAAAGCATGTCCTGCGGCTTTCATACTACTTACAACAAACTGCGTTTCAGGACTATGGCATTCTTCCATATTAACAGGCAGACAAGTGCTTGGGAAAACATATGGGGCAAGATAATCCTTCAAGGGTGCTTACACAAAACTAAACCTTCAGAACTGCTCAGAATAGCTCCCACGCAAAGGCTTGTGGCCAAATGTCAGACAAGCTCATTTTCCAAGGGCTGGATTATCTTTAGAAAGTCTTCCACTAAAATCAGTGGTAGATCTTCCGCAAATATTGTCTCTCAGGGCAGGTCTGTTCCACCTGCAATGCCCTCTGTGGCTCCATAGGGCTACATCAGAGAGAACAGAGATTATGACCCTCCCACCATGTTTGTAAGACAACAAATGGAGGTTTAAGAAAGAAGCTTTGCTAAAAACTGAATAGCCTCGCTCTGACTTAGTGAATCATGCCTTAAACTAACAAACTTGGAAGGTAGAGACCACGGCAACAGGGTGGACAACTGCACTTACCAGAGCAGAACGGAATGCTCCCCAGCCCTTTCCAAAGGCAAGAACCCTAAGTTCGGCACATCACCTCAAGTGTACGTATACAAATGTGTGTAATCTGGGCAACAAGCAGGAGGAACTAGATCTCTGTGCCCCATCTGAGAGATGTCACAGGAATCACAGCATCTTGGTGGAAAAACTCACGTAGGGGGGAAACCGCAATGGATAGCCACAAACATTTTCAGAAAGATAGGAAGGGATGGAGAGGAGGTGGAGTTGCACTTTACATGAAATAGAAATTTGAGTGTATAGAGGAAAACTCTGGAGACCATGTGGGTTCTACTGAATTAATGCTTTTGGATCAAGATCAGAGAGATTATCACCAAGTGAGATCTTATGTTAGATATCTGCTACTGACCTCCCAATGAGGATGAAAAAGCCAACCAAACCTTACTTGACTGCTCAGGGAAGTTTCAGGTCAACAGATCCTGGTTCTCATGGGTGGTCTCATATACCCAGATATTTGTTGGAAAAAAACAAAATGATGCACAAGCCATCCATCAGGTTCTTGGATCACATTAAAGACCGCTTCCTGCCTAGGATGCTGGACTAGGAGCAGCAGATTGCTGCTAGATTTACTGCTTGCAAACCAAGACTTACCTGATAACATAACTACCAACAATAGCTGTGAATACAGTGACCACAACATTGTGGCATTTAAGATCCTGCTGAGCACACTGAACATCAGTAGGACAAAGACCTCAAATTTCAGAAGACCCAACTTAAATATGCTCAGAGCCCAGCTGTAAGGTATTCCATGGGAAGCATCCATGGAAAGCAAAGAAGCTTGTGAGTGCTGGGATTTATTTAAGAGCACCTGCTGAAAGCACAGGAATGGTACATCCCTTACAAAGAGAAAGAAGGAAGGTCAAACAAAAGATCACCCTGGCTTAACAATGAGCTTTTAGGTGTAATTAAGGGCAAAAAAGAAGCATACTGATTACAGAATGCAGTCAAATATCCATTGAGGACTACAAGAACCTTGCTAGGGCATGCAGAGATGTAGTCAGGAAGGTTAAGGCTCAGCTAAAACTGAAATTGGCCAAAGATGTCAAGCACAAGAAAAGGTTCTTCAGATTTGTAAGTTGCAAGCAGAAGCCCAGGGAAGACATAGGCCCATTACTGTTAGTGGCTCCAGCCACTAACAATGCTGATAAGGCAGACGCTCTCAGTATCTTCTTTGCCTCTTAACCAGCTTACTGGTGTAGCTACAACTCATGTGTTGACCTGCCAATAGTGGAAGAAGGGCTGGTCGGTGATCATCTATAGGAAGGGACCAAAAGAGGACCCAGGTAACCAGAGGCCCATTGGTCTTCACTCCAAAGTGAAGGAATGAGTCATCCTAGAAGTTATTATAAATCAAATGAAGCAGGTGACTGGGGAAAGCCAGCACATATTTAGCAAGTGAAAATCATGACAGACTAACCTGGAGGTGATCACCTCCTACAACAAACTGTCAACACAGGAAGAGCAGTGAATGTTGTTTACTTGTACAAAGCTTTTGACACTTTCCCACAGCTGTCTCCTGGACAAATGGGCAAGATATAGATCGGATGAGTGCTCTGTTAGATGGATAGGAAATTGGCTAAGAGGCTGCACTCAAAGGGTGGTGATCAATGGTTTTTACTCAGGTTGCCAGAGCTGCTATAGTTGTGGCAGCCATAGTTCCGGATCAAATTTAAAAGTTACTTAAAACTCTACAAGTAAAAACCAATGGCTAAAGGGTTTTTACAGGGCATGCGGAAAACGCCCTATAAAGATCTGTACTTGACTCCTCTGAGGACATGCCCATCTGTTTTGCTGTTAGGCAGCACAGCTGATCAAGGTCAGAGGAGAGAAAACCAGAAGACTTTCTAAGCAATGTGCTGAGAGCCACATCTTTGCCAGATATGTGCTAATACATACTAAATTCAAACAGAGGTTTCTGCAAACTGTAGAGTTACTGCAATTGTGGCTTCTGTATGTTGGCTGAAGTAGCAGCACGTAGTTTGCATACAGACGGCCATAAGTTGCAGAGGACAAATTTAACCCTGAGATAAATTCAGCAGTCATAGGAACTACATCAGATCTTAATATGATTTTTATTTTGCATATACATTGAGTCATAAACATACGTACACAGAGTAAGAGCTCTCTCCATTTGTTCATGATGTGCGTGCAGCATAGCACTACAGCATGTCTGGGTTTGACTGCAGACCTGAGCAGCAACAAATGATGTCATTCCTAACATCTCAGGCCTTGCTTAATGGAGAGCTTGCCAGTGACAAGCCACCAAGGAGCTGGCAGGACAACAACTACAGGTGACAGGGCCCCAGCCACCAGACTCGTCATTTCTGATCTATGCAGTGACTGATGAAGGCAAAGTGTGTTCATACCCTGGAAAACGGAATTTACGTCCATTATGTCTGGATGACTTCAAGCTCAGAATTGCTTATTGCCAAACACAGCTGTTTTCTGGGAAGGACACAGAGAGCCACTTGATCTGCCACTGAGTGGTGCTCACCACCTCTTTCCCTTTCCCTTTACAGTCTTTGCCTGGACCCCTCTGGGCTCTGAACCCCTGTAGTTGTGCTATGTGCACACTCAAAAGCTCTGTCACCATCATATATATGGCACAAAAACATGCACAGGGAAAAAATGGTGAGATAAATAATTTTCTGTACCATCATCACATATAGAATAAAGGGAGGGATGGACACAGAGCAAACTGACACGAGAATTATGGACTTGAACCTGCCACTCGGGATTTGGCAGCAGTTGAAGAAATTGTCCCAACAGGCTGATGTTGGTTTGTGTCTATGTTTTACACAGCCCTCCTGTGTTATGGCTCCTACCATGCTCACCTGCAGCATGTGTTGCAGATGGTGCCAGACAGATGGCTGATCTGCTGTAACAAAGCAAGTCCTACATGTTTTTGAAGGAAGGAAAAACCTATGGTACCAAAGGGCTCACAGCTAGCTACATACATGTTTTCTTCCTGCTCTGATTGGCTCACAGACTGCTAGAGAGCAGAAAACAGAGTATCTGCTCAGCTTTCACCACGTGAAGATGTACGGTCACATCGTGCCCACAGTGGGAAGTCTAACAGGACAGCTTGCTGCCTCAGTCATCCCTTGAGGAGCAGAGTACAGAGCTGCTTATAGGATGACCCAGGCCTGCCTCAGCCCACAAGGACCAGCTGCTGAGAAGAAGAGACAAGATATATAAAGCAAGTGGTTTGGAAGTGAAGAGGTACCACTTAGCTATACTCTGTACTCCCTCTGCTTGCACACTTATTCTGGAGGAACTCTCTAATTTTGTAGTTTTCTGCTACCCTTCATAAATCACAAGCTGTCCTTGCTTCTGGCTCAGTTTGTAAGGGAGGGATCCAGTGCAAGCAGGCAAAGTCTGGAGAGCTGTGAGGCTTCTCTTGAATCCAATGAAATACTACATTGCAACAAGAAAATATCTTTAGGGAAACTAACACTTCATATTTGCTAGCTGGGGCTTCCTTTGGTTCCCATTTTAACACAACACATATGAGGAGCCAGATCGCATCTTGCAGTAGTCATAAAAGTGCATTTCGGGTGCTAATTCCTGTAGGCACCACTCCTCTCTTGGAAACCTACCAACAACGATGGTGAAACTCTGCACACGTACAAAGTATTTGCCATTCTGAATTTTTATTTTGTTTGTGGTAGACAATTTCAAATCTCCGGGAAGAAGGAAGAAATAAATTCTTAAAATGCAGCATCCTACCTAAGACTTCTTTTTTTTTCTTTTTTTGACAATGAGATTTAATGTAAAATTTGAATTATATTACTATCAGAAGTGAAAACTTCTGAACTAGATGCTTGAGTTAAAAAGAAAACCCTCTTAATAATATTAGCCACTTCAAAAAGACACCTTCAAGTTAGCTCATATACTGCATATTAACTTTCCATTGTGGCTCAGTGCTTTAAGGTTAGGATTGTCCTACATATTCCTCATCTAGACTCACAGTACAGTTGGACATGGCTTTGTCAGCAGCTGGAGGACCTAGTCTTGCTAGTCTTGACACCTTCCTGGGTGCTAAAGGTACTGGAAAGGCCTTAAAAAGGTCTCTAAAGCTTCCTGGGAACCAACCATATTATTTGCTCACTCAGACACCTAAATTTATAGCTCAGTATCCAGACTATCACACATAGTGTGACACTGAGTTAATAAACGAGGCATTATTACACCCTCATCCACCCGTGTGAGGTTTTCCTTCTGTAAGGAATCATCACACAGAGAATACAATGCATCAGTGAAGTAACCTAATTTTAATAGTTGTTCCTGTATATCAGGAATAGTCCTCATTGTATTTAACTGTTTATGAACAGAGCATGAGCACACACAATAGAGAAGACTGACCACAGAGAGGTGAAAAGGAGTCTCCAGTGCAGGGTTATCATGTGGTAAAAGGGGTCAATAACAAAGAAGTTGTATGGTGTCTGTTTTGAGTCATCCATGCTGTTCTTTCCCCTTGTGTGCACTTCAGAAGAGATGGAGCTCTGCCAAAGGAGTACTGTTTCACCACAATAGTGATGTTTGTGCTTGCACTGTATCAGTACCAAAAAGATAATGGCTCTAGCAATAAATCAGAAGCATAAAATGAAGAGAAGAACCCACTCTGTGAACCTTTGCAACAAAGCTATAGTAACAAATCTTGTTAAACCCAGAGTGATATAAGAAGACAGTACTTACCACCATCCTGGTGTGAGAAACTCTGTGAAGGGAAAAAATAAGATATTTGGTTAAAATGTTTAGATTTTGGTCATAATTTGCATGAAATCTTGATTTTTATGCTAGGCTTGCTTTAATGGTTCTTTGTAATTTTTAAGTGGGTAACTGGGGTTGTGGTTCCTTAGGTTTAGGTGCCATTGGAGGCTGAAGGAGAGGGACATGGTGTAACCAAAATGCCAATGCTGTGGTTTGTTGCAGGCTGGAACGTTTAGAAGAGGCATCTATGGTCAATGCCACTATCTCTGGGTGCCACTGGGAGCAGGGAATCTTGAGATGCCCTTCAGGATCCTGCTGACATCTTTCGGAGGGGCTGAAAGCTCACATTGTTTCCCTGCAGATAAGTGCAACATTGCCTCTGAAGTCCCTCTTCAAAAAAAAAGCTGGAGTGGAAAGGGAAAATCCAAATAACAACCAAAATAGATCTGATGTCTCTATGTCTTTTCTAGTCTTGTTCATCCTGGTTTGAGCTACGTGTTCTGCAACTGGACTCCATCTTCCCATAAGTGCATGAATTGTAACTATTTTTGAAGACTACTAAGAATCTGCTTTGGTTTCAACCTGTGCCCAAGTGTCTCTCTTTTTTTTTTTTTTTAAATACCTTTTGCAAGTTGTCGAAGGATTTCTCAGTCTCCTTTAGTTTCTCCAAAATGATTTGTTCTTTGGCAGATATTTGAGATTCCTCACTTTCTAATTTCTGTATTTCTTGTTCCAGCCTGTGGGAGACATACAGACATGCACATACACACAAAAATAAAACATGTAAAAATTATTTCAATGAGACATAATTTCCTAGGTATTAATTAGCACTTCAAACGTCATCAGGAACAACTTCCACTTTTGTTACTCACAACTACTTTCCTGGCACATGAAGGGCACGTACATTATTTGTAAAACAGATCTATTTAGAAGAAAAACAGTAATTCTCTTATTATCCACTTCTGCAAAAGCATGTATGGATTAACTAAAAATATACTCAGTATCCCTTCACCCCAATTCCTGTAGCATCTCTCAGATATGCACTTTCGTTTTAGAAATCACAGTATGGGATATAACCATAAATATGCAGTAATAATTAGAGTAGGTATCTTCTAACGCTTCCATATTCCAGAAAATGAAACTGGAAGCAGTTGTTGAAAGCTGGCAGTCAACCAGTTGTGTTAGGGATTTCTCTTGAACCAATACTTTGCCCAAACCATTCTATGATTGTATGAATAACACTTTGGGATATGAATCCATGCTTTTTACTGTTACTGCATGATACTGGGGACCCCAGAGGCTTCAGGTAATAAAAACCACAGGCTGCTCAGAAAATAAATTTATTTTGCTAGGCAGTAAGCATTGAGCATTCTTTGTTTCTCTTGTTGAGACCTAATGGCATTCACTCCTTAAGATGTGTTGATTGTGATTTGGGATACAGTTTAATTGGGGTTAGATTCTCCATTACTTTAACTCAAACCTCCTTTTATTGACATGACTTATGCAGGTGCAAGAATATTCCCTTTTTCTGTCTGTTTTTATGTATACCACCATATTTATTTTACACTTTTGACCAAAAAAAATTTAAATTCTGTAATATGAGCTAAAATGAACATTTGCAAACAGGGATAGTTACCTAAAATTTTGTTTATCTAAAGAAAAGCTGCAGCTGCTTGCAGTTTGTTGAACCATATATTTCTTAATGTGATACATCAGCATCACCCAGTACCTTCCCCACCCATGGCTGCTTGCTCCTGCTTTTCTGCCACTACTTCTCAAGTGGAGGATCAGGGCACTTATCCAAGCTAAAGGGACACATTTTTTTCCCTTTTGCAGCCCTGCTCAGCACAGGACTTCATCAATGCTTGTTCGATCACAAGGCAGAGGGCAAGGAGAAGGTGACAGTGAGAAGGTAAGGAGGAGGGGTGGAGGGATTGCTCCTTTCAGGAGCTTGACAGCTTGAGTTGCTTGTGAAATTCACAAGTCTAAATATAGCTTCAGGAGTCTAACTTAAGGTACTCACCTGGGAAATTTTTCCCCACTTTCTAATTGTGCAAGGCTGAAAGATGTGTGGCACTTGTTGATAAGGCTTTTCATTAGAGGGAAGCAAAAGTGTCACAGCCTCAATTTGTTGCAGATGGAAAAAGGCAGATTTTGCTCTTCTGAAGTATGTGAATACTTAATCTCAAATTCATGGTGATTTGTTGAACCACCATTTTTCTCTCTTAAAGGCAACACCCTCATCTCCAAGTTGAAGTGGCTTAATTGCAGTGATTTTAAAATTAACTGTTGGAAAGTACTGCTACAATCCACTTAATGTTTTCTCCAGATTAATAAAAAAAATTTTAAAATGTGAAATATTTTGAAACAAAGTATTTTGTTCTGCTGAAACAGAACAATTTGATACAGGATACATTTTCCCCCTCATGTTGTGATTCAGGGAGAAAGCTTTCAAAAAATACTCTTTCTTCTTACCTTTCTTCCCTGGAAAATTTTTTAAATACCTAGTGAAATGAAAAAATAATTTGTCACTGAGCTCAGCCATTGTCATGCTCCTACTTAATGAATTTAGAAGTCAACAGGAAGGTGGCTTATTTTCCTTCCCTATGATAAGTAGATGTGCTTAAATTTATACCTTGCTGATAAAGACATTTGAAAAATTCTGCTGTGCTGTCTGGTGAAATTACATTTGGGATCTGGATGAGTCAGGTTTTACTGGTGTGTTTCTTCTCTTCTGTAAGTGAATCACACATATGTACATACTCCGTAGCCTGGTACATTTTGCCTGCTATATGATTCAGGAAGACTGGAAAAAGACTGCACTGGAGTTCAGTAGAAGTCAGCAAAAACAAAATACAGGGAAAGAACTAAGCCTTTTTTTTTTTTTTTCATATGAACTGGGCATTAATTCATAATTTACGACAATGAAAATACTCTGAGTATACGTGATGTGAGGCAACTCATTTGATGTAAGATTATAGGCAAGTAGACTACTTGTAATTTGGGATGATCTTAAGTGCACTATTTTTTGTGCATCAGCTCAAAATTGTAGAAGGTTTGACATGAATTGTCTGGTCTTCCAGAGAAAGCTGCTTCGAAAGTATCCATGCATGCACATGTCACTTGCAAATGTACCTCCAGCAATCAAATTGATTTATATTTTCTCACTTTCTGGCTACTTTGCTCTTTTGTTTTTACTTGTTTATATATCTTTTATCCTCCCCTCCTGGTTCACTTCATCAGTTTCTGCTTCCTTCATGCCAGCCTACCCTCATCATTAAAACCCATGGGGTATATGCAACATTAGGTTACCCTAGTTTGGCAATGACACCTTGTTTGGTTGTTTTTTTTTCTGGATCCCTTCTTCAGTTCTTTTCAGAAGGAGTATTAACAACTTACTAAAGATGAAAGGGATGGAGACAGAGCTGCCAGGATTTAGAAACATGGGTGAAGCTGGTAGGGACACAGATTTCCTATGTGGCACTGAGTAAGAATGCATACAGATTCATACCATAGATGCATACTGCCCTTTTTCCACTGAAATCAGTGCAGGCACAGAGACTCCCACAGGCCCTGTGTAGAATGGGTCTGAATTCCTAATCATGGCAGACAGGAAAAATTACAGATCATTGAGCCAGAATGTACCTGTTAAATAGCACAAGTGTCACATACCAATCATTAATATCCACAGAAGGCTGCTTTATACCTTTTCACTTGATTTTCTACCACTCTCATCTGTACTCTCCAGGCTTAAAGGCTGAGGTATTTCTGCTGAGGTACTGAGGTAACAGAAATACTCAAGGGCATAGTTTCCATGTGAGCTGTTGTATACGCTCATCAGTAAACCACCTGGATACCAAAGACCTCAATGGAAAATTCGGACCTAGAGTCTTCACCACTTCTTTGGACTGCCATTTTAGATAGGGCCAGCAATGGAAAAATCAAAATAATGCAAACCGAAGGTTGTTTTGCATGCTTAATTGTTTTAGTGAGCTTCATATTATCAGAATTGCTGAGTGATAATTAGAACTGCTTGCTTTTTCGTCAACAAGATACAACAAAGACATGCAAACTTGGCCTGAAAACCAAAATGCACTAACATCGCATCTGTTTTGAGCAACATGCTATGTAATGGTTTAAACAGTAATAGATCCATGTATATGCACGTACATATAGAAAGTGCTTACATTATTCCTGTGTAAACCTGTTAAACATTGAATAATGTGCTTTTCTTCTAGCCCGGTTTAAAAAGGATATGCCTTAATTGTCATTTGACACCTGGCAAGGAAAACTTATAATTCCCATGTTCCTGGCTTCTTAGCAGATTTCAGTCTGGGGTTTGAAAGATGGCCCCAACAATAAAGCCAGTTAAATAAACAACTACAATATCTGGAGTGCTGTAAGGAAAAAAAGAAAAAAACCCAGAGATCCAGATGAGGCAGAAGTGGTGTAAACCAGACCATTAGTATTGCTGCTTATTGGCCCAAGCAGTTATCTGATCACTGGGATTTGCTAAACCATTTATATAAGGAGAAAAATGGGTCAGGGAGTCTGGAGCTGCTGTGGCACAGGCATTTTTTTTCAGTGGATGTACACAGAGCCTCATTTCCCTGAATGTCATACAAACGAATAGGAGATTTCACCACTCAGAAAGCCAAGCCTGCCTTGCTGCTAGTCTGTCTGTCCTGCAGCTTTCTTTATGGACAGTTGCCATAAGCACCTGCAGGTATAACAGGATTTTCAGAGGGGCTGAGAAGAGCTGCCCATGTAAGCCAGGTGACCCTCCTGCTGACATTAATGGTGCTGTCTTGCTATGAAGAAACCATGAATAGCAGAAGGGATGCTATCTTTTGGACAGCATTTTGCCATCATTTGGGGGCACCTTGATTCATTGCTTAGTAAGATTACAGGCTCATGGGATAATTCAGGATGGAAGTGACCTCATGAGATCTCTAGCCCAACCTCTTGCTCAAAGCAGGGTCAGCAGTAATATCAGATCAGGATGCTTGTGGCTTCTTCCAGTTGGGGCTTGAAACTCACCAAGGAAGGGGGGAAAAAAAGTAAATTTTTAAGGCTACTCACAGGCTTTCTCTTTTATAGTCTGTAGCTATCAGACTTCATGTCCTGCAAAATTCAGATCAGAGTAACTCAGTACTGCAGGGGAAGGGGATGCACCAGACTTCTAAAAGAAGTGTGCTCTGTGTGTTTGGTGGGATTTTGACCTAACCAGGTGGCCACAAAATCGCAAGCAAGGAGAGCAGTCAGTTTCTGAGAGGACTGGAAGTGGAAGCAAATGAACCCTCCTGCAGAGATGCTGGGATCAGGCACCAAAAGAGTTGTCAGGCAGCACAGAAGCCTTTAATTCAGATGAGGAAAATGGGAGTTAAGAAGGGAGATTTAAGAAGTGAAGAGGCAGAAGAAGAGGTTTGTTATTGTGGTATGTGTACATGTGCATTTACATTTAGCACTCAGTACCCAACAAACATTATGTTTGGATATATGTCTCTGTTTTGTGCTCAAGCCTGAAGGCTATGAATACACTTTCTCTAGGTGAAGGATTTCCTCTGTTTTCCATTCTATGACGTTGAAAGCCACAGACTTCGGCTGTCATTTTACTCTCTGCTGAAAACCAGAAGCTATTCTGACACAAGGTGCTTTCATCTTGACCCCAGGAGGGACCTCAAGCAGGATCCTGCAGGGCACTCACACAGCTGGTGCAATCATGCTGCTTTGCAACAGGAGCACACAAATCCCAAGTAAGTAGAACTATGCCTGAAGAAAACATCCTCCTTTATCCATCTAATTAACTCTGCCAGATACATGACTTCTAGAGATACCTACACTTGGCTCAGCTGTGTTTTGTTTTTAGGGTGGGATGATAACAGCATTATAAACAGCAAGAACAGCTGAAGGTTTATGAATGAGTTCTTTAGCCTGTATTAGCTCTGCATGCCAGGTTGCAACTGAAAAATACTCATGTCATTTCTGCAGTGAAGACAGAAGTGTAATAGAATTTATGTCTGCAGCATACACAGTGACCTGTCAGTGGAAAAAAGAACATTCATCAGCACTAATAAGGAAACTACACAAGTATTCAGAACTTAAGAGGAAAACAGGAAATAACTAATCAGAGTAAACACTTGAAGGGAAAAGGTGACAGATGCACATGTAGAGTGGAGGACAGCTCAGCTGTGAAGTTCTTATTTTACTATTGCTTGACTGACATCTTAAATCACCCTGATATAAAAGGCACAAAGAATCCATGGGCCTCTATATCAGTAATTAGTGACAAATCTCTCAGAGCTGAACATCCTGAGGTGTTACATCTGGTATTAAAATGGCAGATTCACAAGCAGAGAACTGCAACAAACCCCTCTTACTGAACAGAAAGTCAAGCATTAAGTCTAAGGATAACCAGGCTTGTCCATCGGTCTGAAATTGATCTCTGCACAGACTCCATGCCTACCTCAAAGATGTTGCCCTCACAAAGCTTTTGACCACAAAGCAAAACCAGGAACTGAAAGTTAATGTGCAGGGTCCACCCTTCTGTGAGCAAAGAGCCATATGCCTTTTCCTACTGTGCAAAAGAGCACTGGCAAAAATGATCCACCCCATGGGCCTCTCATTCCCACTTCTTGGTCACTGTAAAGGTTTTTTTGAGAAGCAGGGTACCTGTTAGCTCACCTAGGTTCAGAATAACCTCGGAAAATGAACTTGCAAGGGGAAAAGGTTCTCCCTGCAAGATACATTAAGCCCTGCATTTAGGCTCTTTGAACCAGCACAACTGGAGAAGATAAACAGAACTGTTCCCTAAATCCCAGTTCAGCATCTCAGCCTATGAAATGCTTCTTATACCCGTATCAACTGCCAAGCTCCAGCAACCTGTCTGTAAACCAAAATGCTTAAGAAACAGATTGAAACCTACAGTCATGAACAGTGCCCCTCATCTGTTGCAGGGGAGGGAGAAATCACTGACTAATACTTGCTTTAGTTTCCACATTGGCTTAGTTTTCTTAGCAAACGCTGGCAGTTGTGCCAAAGCCAGTTGGACCATTTGTGGATGTCACTATCGACACAAAGTCAGTGCTGATGGCAAAAGACCTGCTTGATTCCAGGTCTGTTGGAGGATCCGAAATGAGATTCCAGAGCGGAGTAATTCAGTGCCTCTTAGTTTAGTCTTTCTGCAGAGCTCATCCTTTTTGAATGGCTCACCCTCAAAGAGGAAAGCAGGCAGTGCACACCTTATGATTTCCAAAACGCTGTTTTTCACAGAGTGCAGCTGATAATAAAGAGCAGCAAACTTAATTAGCATCTTTGAAAAGGCAAAACCTCCATGACTTAAAAGACTAGAAATACTTTATCACCAATCAATGCTTGGAAATGAGATTCAGGCATGATGCTGAATGAGTGCTCTGGTAACCTATATGAATTTGCCTGAACACATAGGAAGGGAAATCATTCCCTTCACCAAGCAAAAGTTGCATCTCAGTATTAGCTGATGAACTTGGGAAGAGAGGAAAAAACGTATAATTTCCTTTGCTGCTTGAAGTAAATACGTATACACACAAATAGAAAGAGTTGTATATTGATATTTTGTGGCTGCCTGGTTTAGGACCAGGTTAATCCCTGCCAGATTAGACAAATCAAGACTAGCAAGTCAAGCACAGGCCACAGAATTTCTTGAGCTAAGCATGATGAGCTGTAAAACTTAACATTTATTTAGTAAAACATTGCCTGCTCCTGCTGTTGAAGGCGTAGTGTCAATGTAATGCAAATGCTTTGATCTGGAATTAAAGAAGTTGTACAATCAAGTCCCTTTCCTTGCCAAAGCAACACTGTTTGTGTATTAATTTTTGTTAGTGGTTTGCATGGGAATTTTCAGCACTCTGAGGTGACTCTTCCTCCAGCTGGAACAACTGTTTCAGGACCTGCTTTTTCTCTGTTGTAGAAGTTCCTTCCAGTATCATCTCCTCAAATCACCTTAACGCACAACTTCTTCTCATAACAGAACTTGTTTCTGGACTTTTACAAATGTGAGCATTCCAGGGCTAAGTTCTTCCAGTCTTCTTGAAATGGGAAATATGTCCAGCCTGGGTGAGACTGCAACCTTAAAAACGTCCCATTGCCTCAGAGGAGGGCAAATTACTGACGGGAAATCGGTGAATCACTATGCCTTAGATGCTTGCCCTTACAGCAGAGGAGCACAGGGCTTGACCCTCCTTTGGGAAATGGAGGGGAAAAAAGAGAGAAAAATAAAAAGCCCAGGTCTGAACCTAGTCCCCTGGCCAGCGGCCAAAGAGGTGAAAGAGTGGAGTCCACTTATTTTCTTCTAGTCTGCTTATACCAGAGTGTTTGGACCTGAAAGCTTCCATTTGTGCTCCTGAGCAGGCTCCAGGCAGGACCTGGTAGATCTGACTGAGTCCCTTTATTTCCCTGACCAGCCAAGTAAAGACCCTGATAGCTTAACCCACTCTAGCAGAGTCTGGCTTTTGAATCATCCAGCTCTTGGATCACTTGTGTTTAAAACAAAGGGCACAAATGTCCTGGTTTCTTGGCCCAGCCCTCTGAGATTAAAATGGGTATTTAGGCTCCTCCTGGTGAAGCTGGGTTTTGTCTCTCCTCTTCACCATTGCTATCATTTTCATTTACCCTCTCAGCCCAGAGAGGGGTCAAGCCTCCTGCTTCTGGAACCTCTTGGTCCAGTATTCAAAATGTTAAACTAAAGCAAATGAAGTAAGAACCACAACTGATACAAATGGCTCTGCGAAACCAGACATGCAGGTCTCCATGTCTGGACAGACAGATAGTTGAACCAGGAAAAAAAATGTATGAGACTTAGACTTCAAGTACAAGGATGCATCACCTGTGGTTCATTGGTACTTTTTGGGATGTCAGGAGAAAGGCAGGGAAGACAAAATAGCCATCTGAGAGAGGACACGTGCGCTGTACTTTGTAACTGGAAGGTGAAGGTGCAGACTCAGGGAAGACACTGAATGAACTCTGCAGAGACTTGCTTGCTCTCCCGCGGCTTTAAGTAAACTTGGCAGGACAAGCACTAGAGCAGTTGTTCCTGGGATGCCTGAGGACACACATGAGTACAAGGGACAAACATGCCTATATGGCTTGCTGCTGTGAAATCCTCTCCCCCTCCATGCTGTGCACTGCTCCTACCATTGAAGTGTACTTCAGAGGACCAGCCGGGCTCTTTGAGCACGGGGAAAATGCTCCACAAACGCTGCAACCATTATGGTGGGATCTGGTATTGGAGGGCATGTGTTGCCAGATGTGGTCCAGGCGAAGGAGGGGCGCATGTGCAGTTTCCCCCAGCACAAAGTTCCCGTACGTGGCAGCATGCACCCAGAGACTACAAAAGCACCACAAGTGTGGCCAGCCCTGTTAAAAACAGTTTACTGTCACATTACAGCTATGCATATGAAAATTCATTTAGGTTTAGCAACAGATGCCAGCAGTTCAGCTGTACGGTGGAATGCATTATTTATATCTTGGGAGAGGTCCAAGAAATAACGGGAGTGCAATCGGGAGATGACTGCTGAGTGCTGGTCCTTCCACAGTGCAGCAGCGCTGGCTGCTGCAGCGTTACCCAGGGTTACCACGGCTGTATGATCCAAATGAACGCGTGACCTTACGCAGCACCCATACCACAACCTGTCAAGGAAGGAGGATGTTTTTGTGCAATTCCTATATAAACTGGTATGCTGGAGATACACATTCAATTACCTAGCAGAATTCACAGGGAAGGCTGGAAAAGGGTGTGAGTTTTATCTCCACCTTTTTTTTCAATGAAAGAAAAAAATATAAATTACTGAAAGTATTTGCCCTGAAGAGATTTCAGCCTTCCATGTACAGACTGGAAATACACCTTTTGTCCTTAGTGCTCATGTGGAGCTCAAGGTAAGAGTATGAGCCAGGCAAAGCTGCCTGGTAGAAAAGTACCTAGGGGTCTTGGTTGACAGGCAGCTGAGTATAAGCCATCAGTGTGCCCAGGTGGCCATGAAGGTCAACAGCACCCTGACTTGTATCAGAAATAGTGTGGCCAGCAGGACTAGGGAAGTGAACATCCCCCTGTACTCAGCACTGGTGAGGCTACACCTTGACCACATAATGTTCGGTTTTTTTGCTCCTCACTACAAGACCCTGGCGAAGGGTCTAGAGCACAAGTCTTATGAGGAGCGGGCTGAGGGAACTGGGGTGGTTTAGCCTAGAGAAGAGGAGGCTGAGGGGAGAGCTTATTGCTCTCTACAACTACCTGAAAGGAGGTTGTACCAGGTGGGGGTACAGTTTGTTCTCCCATGTAACAAGCGATAGGATGAGAGGAAATGGCCTCAAGTTGGACCAGGGGAGGTGTAGGTTGGACAGTAGAAAAACGTTCTTCACTGAAAGGGTTGTCAAGCCCTGGAACAGGCTGCCTGGGAAGTGGTTGAGTGACCATCCCTGGAGGTAATTAGAAGACCTGTAGATGTGGTGCTTAGTGACATGATGTAGTGGTGGACTTGTCAGTGTTATGGTCTTAAAGGTCTTTTCCAACATAACTGATTTTATGATTCTGTTAGTCTATGACACCAAATTTACATCACTTGGGTTGCAGCAGAAAAGCCACAGGACACCCTAACAGCCAGCTGCTGCAAGGTGGGCCCCGTAACCTCCAGGTTAAGTGGATATCCACAGCAGAAACTTCAGACAAAACCAACTGTTCATTTTCTATCCTCATTGGAAATTACAGCTGCTTCTGGAAGGGCTGCAGCAGAACTGCAATAAATTTCTGCAAGCTCAGAGTGCAAGCAGTGCTGCATTGAAAAGCAATGGAGGCTGGGTTTAAAAGTAGTACAGTTAGCTAGGGCTGATGTGATCTTATGCCTGGACCCCAGGTCACTGCAGCTTTTTTCCTCAACCATTTACCCTAGACTCTTGCCCTTGTATTGCAAGATCTGAGGAGATGTTCTCTATGCTCCTATCGGCTCTTTCCAGGGAGGTGATGAGGGTCTTGCACAGTGGGCCTTGCAGAGAGCAGTGCTCCTATCCCTCTTGGTTATCCATGGTCCACTGCAGTGAAGGGCAGGGGCAGAGGGGACAGCACAAGAGGAACGCCTGGCACTGCTCCAGGACATCAAGATGTCAGCTCTGGTGTTGACCAAGAGTAGTATCTGGGGACTTGGTGATGTTTGTCTGCTCTTCAGCAAAGGAGTGCTCTTGTACATGACCACATGGTTGGGTACGTACAGGACACACTCAGGCAGCAAGTGAACTGATTGCAGTTATTTCTGTGGAGCACAGTAGTCAAGGGCAGACACTGGATGGTGCCTTAGAAGCAAGACAGGTTTTCCCAGTTTGATGGTGCCCTAGAAGCATGACAGGTTTTCCCAACTTGACATTGCTACCAGCAATGGACATCTTATAGTACAATGCAATTTTCAGTCTTTGTATAGAAAAGCTTCCACCTGAAAGGGCCTGGGCAAAAGTTTGTGAGTCCATCAGAGTGAAATGAGTTAATGGGCTTTGGAGACACTTAGTAATAGTTTTTCCCCCTATATCTTTCCTGAGCTGTTTCTATGGATCTTTTGCCCAGAGAAGGGTGAATACAGAGGGATGATGAAGCAAGGGCCATGAACCCATGCAGTGCACAACACTTCCTTGGCTGTGCTGCTCTGTGGCTCTAAAACTGCCCAGGGTGAAGCACTGACTTGGGATGTACATTACTTAGCTCCTCCACAAGGACCTCAGTAAAGCCATTTTGACAGTGCCTTACAAATACTAGCAAAGACATGGATGTCCAAACTTTCTGAGGAAAAAGAAAGTCTGGCAGAAAGCCTATCATTTTACAGAGCTAGCAACAAAAAGACTTCCTCTGTAGCCAATCTACAGCAGATGAAAGTACGTACTGCTGTTTTTTCCCTTCTGAACATTTTTCTGAACTGCATTTTTCCTCTCTTGCTCAGCCTGTAGTGACAATTCTTTTCACTTGTTTTGGGCCAAAGATTGGGGTTTTTTCAATCCCAAGGATATAAATATTTTTCATGTAAATATTATTCTTCCTTTGATGTACCTACTACTTAGATTGTCTGGAAAGGATGCTAATACAACACAACAGTGGTTATATCAGTATTTGCTTGTTTCTCTGCAGTGCCACATGGCTCTCAGCAAACTCAAGATCTTTGTTAAGATAAATAGTAGAGCTGTGGAAAAAAAAAATCATGGACAAGTCTAATATATATCTATATATAGTCTAATATATATATTTATCTAGCTGTGTTGATGAGACGCAGAAGTTCTTTATTGCCATAAAGATGTGCACCAAAGTTTCACTCTGGGACTTATTGCCAGTGTTGTATTTCTTCTGAAGAAATTATTTGAGATGATGCCCTAAGCTGCACTATAATACCTCTAGTCCTACAATTCACACAAGGTGTCTAGCTAAACACCAGCACCAAAAAATCCCAATATTATCAGCCTACTGTAGTGCCCATTCAAGTCAATGAGGAGATTAAGGGATGTTTGAAGAAAACATATACTAGCTGTTAATATATATGTTAGATATGTCACAGGCCAAGCCTAACCGGGAATACTCAAGAACACATCTGAAAATGTTCTGATTTGTAGATTTGCCCTAACACATCTATATGTAGATATGTGCGCACTGAGTGACAGACAAGCTTTTTTCTGGTACAGGAGCCTTCCTTCCTCTCCCACCCTGCCCCTACCTTGGTATTTCTTGTGTTCCTTGAATTCCTGCACAGGTTATTTCCACATCAGATTCCAGATGAGTCTTCTTCATCTGCTGAGGCAGAGCACTGGCTCCATCCAAAGTCAATGGCAGCTTGTTCCCTAGTTCTCACAAACCAGGATTTAACCCCTTGCAGGTTTCCCACCTGGGAAATTTTGAATCCCTCCCTGCTCCCACCAGGGGCTTTTAGTAATTTAGAAGCACATGAAAATGACTCCCTCATATGGCATTTTGACCATCACTGGAAAGGTGCTGCAGTTATTCACTAGAAAAGCACTGTTCACAAAAATAGTGATTATGGGTTAGAACTGTCGTTTTATCCCTGCTGTAGCCTCCAGCAAATCACTTTGCTTCCATTTTCTCATCTTGATGTAATATATTTTGCCAATCCTATGCAGTCCAATCATACATCAGACCATGCTTATGCCTGGTAGATCTGTTAGCTGGCATTATTAACTATATATACTCATGTATATGTGAGGTTTCTATGATTTTAGTTTGACTTGACTCAGATTTTCTGCTAGTGACTGCATGGACTTTGTAATGGGCTTTTGGTACCAACAAGGCATTACCTATTTGCTTTCTGCAGGGGTGGCTTAAAATCCGCTGTTTCAAGGAACATGGTACTTACATGTCTACTTATTGACATAAGAAGTAAGTGCTGCCAGCATCCAGCACTCTAACCTAAGGTACCCTGTGTGATTGATTTAATATAGTTTGAGAATAATACTAAAACTGAAACTGTACCCCAGAGAATTCAGGCTATTGCACTGAAAACATGAAAACCCAACCAAAGCAGTATAATTGATGTGATGACACCTTCCCTGCATCCTGGCTGTCAGGTGGCTCTTAAAGCACAACTACCTTACTACCATAGAAAGCTGCAATTTACAAGGATCCTATCTGCCTCTCTCAGACCTTTTTTAATAAATCTTTCCCTGCCTTTTGTGTTGTGCTTTAGTCACAACTGCCTGAACCTGTAAGTGCCCTCAGAAGCCCTTGACAAAGGAGTTAGATGGATATGTGCAGCTGACAGTTAGCATGCCTCAGGCACTGAGCTTTGTTAGGTCCCTTTAAAAATTCCCTATATTGTGTGCCCCTCACAAATACACAAATGCATTCCCCTGTACGGCTTGCCAAGAGTGACTTGGACAGCAGGGTCAGAAAAAGAGCAGCAGGGCAGGAAGGGGAACACCCAGTAGGAGCCATTACTTGTTTTGTTTGTTTCTTGATGCAAACAGTTTCTTGGATTTGAGCTTTGTTAATCAACGGATCTGCTGTCATCCACTTACAGGAACTCACAGTTCATTTTTTCAGGGTGAAGGATGATATGAGGCAAGGAACATGTCCCATGGGAACAGACAGTCTCTCAAGAAGGAGCAACAAAGGATCCACCAAGTGCTGCCACCCTGAGCACAATGATGGCAGCATCCTGATCCTGCTTCATGTATCTGATCTGCCATAGACCTTTTATGTTATGTTCATTTATTTATTTGTGCTTGTCAGCAAGCATCCCCATGCCCCAGAAAGCATTGGAACAAATACAGCTTCACTGGGGAGAGGTTTTGCCGTGGTGGGATAACTCCAAGGTTATCCAAAGTACTCCTGCAGAGGCAAATCAAGCCAATCAGGAAGCCTCTAGAAACATGGGCTGTGCTCAGTTTGTTGTTTCCACCCTTAGACATTTCCTGCTATTGTTCTTGCCATTTTCTCTGAATGTCCACCAGGCTGGTGGGTGGTGCTGCTACCATTGGCAAGGGCTTTTGCGGAGGCCTTCAGTCCTCTTGGGCACATGGAGAGCTCTGTGCTGTTCCTTTCACAGACCTCTAGCACAAATTTCTGGCGTACAAGCATAGGTGGGGCTGTGGTGGTGATTGCATCTCAGTGAGCAAAGTAAAGTGCCTCTTCCTGCTGGCCATGATCAGCCAGGCCAGAATGAAATCATGCCATAAAGTGATGAATGAATTTTAACTCAAGAAATTGCTTACCACCCCAGGAGAAGAAGAATGTGGGTGGAATCAGCAAGTCCAAATGCATCCTGGGACTCACTGAGAGCTGTAGAAAGCTGAGGAAATACTGACTATACCACAGAAATTGACTGCTTTAGTTTTATCTCTGCCATCCAGAGCCCGGTTTTCTCTTAATGTACAGGAGGACAGGAGATCACCTATGATGGTCTAACCCCATCATACCATCATACCATTGAAGGACTAGAGGAGCTATAATTACCCAGACCTCTCAGGGACAGTGCCTGCATCTCATTTTTCAATTCTCTGACTTCCATGGTTACGCTTTTCTTTCATCAGATGCATCTCACATGTTTCTATCTGCAATGGGGAGACTGAGAAGAGGTGGGTGCTGCACTGCCTATGTTCCAGTTGCAACTGGAAATCACAGCAAACCATTTCCTAGACCCCCACTACTTCCTCAGATAATCATGAGCACATCTTGGTGTTCATCTACAGAGTAACACAACTTCCCATGCTATGAAGAAATTCTGAGATTGAATTTGTGCTTGCACAGGATCTGCAATTCTGCAGAGAGATCCCTGAAGTGTGGTGTTGTTTCTGAGTTATACTGGTGAATAGAGCCAGCTACAGAGCTGTATGAATGAAGAAATGAGTGGGAAAAATTGCTCTGAGATTGCTCAGGGCTTACTTTTCCAGCCCTTTGCTTCATACTATGTAACATCAGCCACACCTGAGTCATTGCTGTCTGATCCCTCACAGTGCTTGAGAGGGAACAAAAAAAATCAGGAGAGTAAGTATAGTAACATGACAATGCCCTCCTCTTTATTTTCCATGCTGGATCATAAGTTCCCGTTACTGCCTCATGGAAAGTTGGAATGAGACACTTTTTTAATTGTGGGAAGCTGAAAAGTTTGTCTTGACTTTGCGCTGCGTGTTTGTGGTGGGAGTCAGCTGACGGCTTCCTGCCTGCATGGGTCTCGGACGGGTGAATTTCTTGACCCCTGGACTTCCCAAGAGCTGCAGAGCTTCCAAATTGTGTTAAAGCAGACATCTGGGCTGATTTTGTTCAGAGGAGCAAAATGCAGTCTGTAGAGCACCTGCAGCCCAGGATGTGTTAGAAAAGGGATTATTTTCCTTTTTAAGAGAACCTTTAAAGGCATGACAGGGTTTACATTTTGACAGTTGGCCCAAAGCTGGCCATAGGGCATAGCAGAGAAGTGGCATGGGATTGCATTTCTGAGGGTAGATATGATAAAGAAAAACCTCAAAGTCATCTAATACTGTAGCAACCCCCTACTTTCTAATAAATTATTTTGCACTCAGTTCATTATTCTTTCTACAGCAAGTGGAGGAAAGCCAAACATAGCCTGATGCGTTCCTGGCTATGATTCTGGCAAGGGCCTGGCTGCTTGCGGAGCTGGCTTGCCTTCTGTGGTTTCAGTGGATCCCATGACTATGCAGAATGTCCTCCCCGGGGTCTCCTTGTCTGTGTGAACAATCTCTATGCCTAGAATGGTGGTACTGAGGGATGGGATAGCAAGGGGTGATGGTCCATGTCACATGTCTAGAAACTTTTGCTATATAACTAGGGAAAAGAGGCTAGGGAAATGATAAGGCAGTAGATGAGAGAGCAGTACTCAAAGCCTCAAATTTAAATAAGAGTAAAATAGGCATTAAACTGTAGATGTGTGTAGTTCCTGTGGCTTGAATAAATGGACAGATACACTTGGATACAAGCACATGTTAAACTGTCTCTCTGATTCAAGGCTTAAAGGGTAACCACATTAATCTGATGAAGAGAGCTCAAAAGTAGGAAAGTTGTCCCAGTACTTTGGAATGTGCAGACTAAAAATGAAATTAAACTAAAAAGGCTTTATTTGAAATAAGGCATAGAAACTGAGAGAAGCAACAACATTCTGGGAACTGAAATGGCACTGGCTACATTATGACTACCACTAGAGGAGGGCACTTGGAAGTGCACGCTGTCAAGATGACTGCCCAAAGGGCTGGCAGGTTAATCACTAAGCACCAGATGGACACCACCAACTGTCTAAATGCTTTCTCCCTCATTTGTAATTGGCCTAATTTGTGGCTCAGCTCCCTGGCTCTGCCTGCAGTTCTCAGCTCTGCTGTTGGCAGCCCCCTTGGCATACATCCGGCAGCCAGCGTGCAAGCTCCCATCAGTGTGACACTCCCTAAAGGAGCTGTGGGTTTGCTGGTCATGCCCTACTCCAACAAAATTAGCCTCACTGGCAGTGTGAAACACCCATGGCACCATTTCTTTCCACTCTCCTTTATTTCTTTCATATTTTTTTGTCTTCTTATATTCATGTCAGCTGTGGTGTTCAGTCACAAAGAGGCTGGTACAGGACTGCTGGTATTTGCCACCTTACACTCTGTCAACACTGGCAAGTTGGAACAGTCTAAAGATGTAGCTTTGTGCCCAAATCAGTTGTACCTGTTAGCCTCCCTGGCTTCTCCCTGGTGATCCAAACCCAAACTGAGTGCTCCTCTGGTCTTCTGGCTATAAGGCTGCTCTGGTCTCTGCTCATTGCTCCACTGCATGCCTCCTGCTATGTTTGGGACTTGTAGCATCAAGGTCAGAAAGTCCTCTTGCAGAAAGCCCAACTGCATTTTCTTGTTCCTACCTTCTTCACTGGCATGTCCTTTCTGGGAAATAACTAAGTCTCAAGGTCAAGAACTCCTTCAAAATCTCAGTTTCTGTGAAGCAAGGGAACCTGGGATCTAACTTGTACTGAGCTCCAAGAACTCTGCATGGATTGATTTGTAGAAGGATACGAACCACAGCTGAGATAGGGAAACAAGAGTTGTGTGATTCAGGCTACTTTTGGTTGGCTTAAAGTTTGAACCTAGAGAGGGCAGGAACATTTACTTGTCTTGGAAAGGCTGGTCATGCAACAACCACCAATGTGAAGGCTCAGCCCAGGAGGTGGTTACTGTCCCACACAGAGCTGGGTGGGTGCTCTGGTGTCGCAGAGGATGGCTCCTACCCGGCCCTGCATGCAGCACAGCTCTCACCATCACATTTTGACAGCATTATTTCTGCCTATGGTTGGCTCAGGTGGGTTCCATTGAGACAGAAAGTAGAAACTATTTTCAAAGGTGCCAAACTGCCTCATCACTGCTTTCCTGGTGTCACAGTCAGCTGTGAAAGAAAACAAAGGGGTGCTGCTGCTTTTGAGCAGGTTGGTACAGTTGCAGACACAGAAAGGTCCAACCCTCAGTAAAAAAAAACGCAGGACAAAGGAGGAGAGTAGTTTTCTCTGACAGCTCATCAGCAAGAGCTGGGAGAGCCATATTTAGTTTATTATGTCCATGCATATGATGTAGGTATTTGTGGATTAATTATTTTCACCCAGAAACACAGGTCTAGAAGTTGTAGCTTGTACGCTATCCTTTCAGCCAAGAGACAGCAGACAACTCAGTGTACCCTGTCTGTGGCCACTCAGTCCTCTAGGAATATGGTTGAAGTTGTGCTTACCCTACATTTCCAGAGGAATGGTGATGGGCTGTGGCTCATTACTGTGGCTCATTTCCATGGCTCATCTCATGGAGCATGGTAAGATGATGCAGTCTGGCAACTTCACTGTGAATCTGTGCCCTTCCTCTCTGTCTGTTTCAAACTACTACCCCAAAAATCAGTATTGCAGTAAATACCTGCTTAACAGGAGTTCTCTCAAAGACTATGGCCAAGAGGACTAAGAAAATATCATGGATAGATGCAACTTTTTAATAGAAAGTGCTAAACATCCAGTACATCTTGTACAGCCTATATTCTTCTCTTTTCTCATTGCCACTTAGCCCTCTCTCATTCATTTTTCCTTTGCTAAGTCTTGGCTCTTCTCATAAGAGACTGTGTGGAATTGAGTATCACAGTGTAGAAAATGCTTGTTTACCAGAGTTTTTTCCCTAATAAAAATAATACAACAAACCTTCAGCTGTACATGCTAAATATACCTACATGGACCTAGGGAGCACTGCAGAACAGACCCCAGTGCTAAATTTCACTTGTGCTTCTGCATCAGTTTGTACAAAAAGAGTATTATCATGAATGTCACATACTAGTTTCCCTTTCTGCTTCCCATTCCTACTGTGTGCTATGTGGCTTGCTTTAGTAATCGAAAGAATTGCTCTGCAGACAGACCACCACTGCCCAGGGGACAGAAACAGGTCTACTAATGCAGTGAAGAATCAAAGAGAGGGCTCCGCGTCCAGCTATTAAAAACCCCTGGGAAAATAACAATAAAAAAATCCCTGTCACTGCATGCACGAGCAGATTTCACAATGTGGGGCTGCTGGAGGGATTTCTCTGCAGCGAATGGGGCCATCTAGCGAGCTCAGGCTTGGTAACAGCTCCACTTTCTCCACTGCGCTCTTTGTCCTGCTTATCCCCAGGTCGAGACTTCACACACCAGCTGCCAGCAAGGTATCCACACACTTTAACAATATTTTCCACTGCAAGGTGAAAGGAGGAAAAGATCTGCTGGAGTGGAGAGGATGACAGCAGAAAGGGCACGGCTGAGCTTGGCGTGCTGGGCTTCTGTGAGAAGTCAGAAATCCAGCTACACCAGCAGTGGAAAGGCAGTGTGCAAGTTTCCCCTGAATCGTGTCCTCAACTGCAGCTGATGGTGACAAGGGGAACTGCTCAGCCAGAGGACACCGTAGCAACCGGAGCAGTAATAAAACCTTGTGAGGAGCAATGAGATGTTTGCCCCTCAACATTATGTGGTGGTTTCCCTAACAAACACCTGGTGAGGGGCAAGAGAATGGGAAGAATGTCAAGATCTCAGAGAATAGATGCTTGTATTTTGCAGGATGCTGGACTGATGGCCCTGGAAGAGAAACTGCTGCAATACAAAGCATTACACTTACAAAGTCCTGTCACCAAATTTCGCCTCTGAGTAGACCAGACTGATTGCCTGGGGATGAACATGCGACCAGCCATGCTGCCCATTCACTCTCCTGCATCTCCTGAGACCCTGCCAGATTATGAGACCAAAAGCAAACATCTGGGGAACACAGCAGCTTTTTGTGACTGCTCAAAGTGCCTTTGAACATACCTGAACCCACGGCTAAGTCTGAAACCTACAGTCAGCATCATGCTGTTCTGGTACAAACTGTGCTTGTTCAGCCAGAGGTACAATGCTGGAAAATGTGAGCATGGGATGGTATTTGGGCATTTCACGTGCCAGCACATGACTTCTGCCTCCCCAATGACACTATCCACTTTCAGCACTGACACAAGTGTTTTTAAGCAAGTTTGTTTGATTAGGAGGTTCCCCTGAAAACTGGAAGGGGAAGGTTGGAAGATCCTCATCTAGTAAATGTCAGTTTAATCTCATTGAATGCTGGGAGCTAGGTGAGCACATGGATCTCTAGTTTATCTACATTCAGCAGAATGAATGAATCACTTCCTCATTACTTGGACACTTATTTGACCTGCAGGTCCACTAGCTCGTCTCTGGAACAGCTGTAATCCTGCAGCTTGGTAATTACAACAATGACAAACTGTTTCACATTCTTCTGAGTTCTCATTGAAGCCCTGACCTGCAAATGTTAGGATGATAAATTAGATTTCAGCAGGTCATTATTAGTCTCAGTCAGTATGAGTACGCACACCTAGGAGCATTTGCTATTGCAACATGCATCTGTGTGAGTTTACACAGCCTATGGACAGGAGAAAAAAAAAAAAATTAACTTTGTAGTCCTGTAGCCCAGTAAATACAGTATTGCCACTGCTAGTAACAGGTCCTAAGCTTTTTAATAGCTTTGCAAGGCCCCCAGGACTTGTCAGGCTCTGTCTATTTGCCCTATTTCTGCACATTTGTATAATCATATGGTGTAGCTACAATTTTCAGGCAGTAGTGCCAAGCATTTTTTTCTGTAGAAAAAAAATTTATGACCCCACTGTAGTGATTTGGTGCAGAGGAAGTTGGGCTTGATGCCACAAACGAAGACTGGAAACAAGGTGCTGTGAAGAGGAGGGTGGAGTGGAGTGATGAGATGGGACCCAGGCTGGCCCTGGAGGCCCTGTGGTTATGAGCAAATTCATAATGGTCAGATAAAGACACACAGACCTAAAGCTGAACAAAACTGCTTTGGGAACAACAAACTGAACACAGAACAAGTATCTATTATACATGCCATATAAAGCAAATTTGCATCTCACATGGAATTACAGACCCATGAAGAAAGACCAAGGTATACAGGAAGTCAGAATATATATAAGTTGCCTCAAGTGGACTCAGAGGATAAGGAAACCATCAATGTCCACATCACATTCCTCCTGGCAAAGGGAAGAGACCTTCAGCA
Organism: Brachypteracias leptosomus; assembly: GCA_013401335.1. NCBI lineage: Eukaryota > Metazoa > Chordata > Aves > Coraciiformes > Brachypteraciidae > Brachypteracias > Brachypteracias leptosomus. The sequence continues at coordinate 51,248 of VYZX01000876.1, forward strand.
TCAACATAATATTTGCCCTGACGAGGAGTCTGAGATGCTGATAACTTGCCCTATCTTCTATCTCTCTCCAGGACTGATCCAAAAGGCTTGTGGAAGAGCAACTGTAAGAGCAGAGAAAGGGGCAGGTACTAGGAAGGCATAACAGTTTTAACTATTATTCTGGAGACTTTTATATGTAATACTGTTCCTTTTTCTCCTTCTATAATACTTTGACTGAGACTACAAGAAATTCTGTTGTTAGATTGGTAGAATTTCAATTATGTTAACAAAAAATTCTTAGCTTTGCATAAAAGTGTGCTATTTTTCATCATAAGAAGTTTTTGGATGCCACTTCATCACATTGTAGATGGAGATGGAGATATACCTATTTCCCAACATTAAGCACTGAACTGTCTTTCTTGGTGTTTTTTGTGATTAGATGGGCTTTGACGAGAATCCTCAGAAGAAGCTTTTTTCAAGGGCTAACTTCTCCACAGCTAATTTAAGGAAATAATTTTTTAGGTGTCAAATTTAAATTTGTTTTAAAAATTTCCTAAATACTGTAACAGTATAATGACTTGTATGAGTTTGCTACTGAATGTGACAGCAAACATTATTTCACAGTCTACATGAGAAAGACCAGATCACACTGAAATGCCAGTTTTGGATCAGGGTTGGGTTGCTGGGTCTGGGTTGCTAAAGTAGAAAATTAGGAAATAGATGCAGGACAGTGACAGTGGATAGAGGAGGAGGAAACTGGTAGGTGTTGTATAAAAATAGAAAGCTTTTAAGGAGAAGGACAAAATAGAGCTTTTTACTATAGTTCACTTAAATACACTTATTTGTTCTTTTTATAGGTTACATACTGTTTAAGTAATGCTTAATTTCTGAAACCACCATAATTTTTCAGCAAACCCAGGTATTTTGAAATAGCAAAGTGTTAAAATACAACATTTCTACATTTAAAAAAAACTCCTTCCTTTTCTGTCCATTGAATTCACCAGATGATTTTGGTGTACCTTACAGGGCACTTTTTTCATATTGGAAAACAATTGCTTGGCTTAAATCACAATTCTCATTTCCTGCTCCTTAGAGTGTCCTCAATCTAGGAAGTATGTTACACAGATGTGAGACTTCCAGATATGCCAACTCATAAAAAAAGGTTATGTCATTCTTTTAAAGAACACCAGGCTGATATTTCAAAAAACTGAAGCAACTGCAAAGGCATGGGACCAAAAATTTCTTATGGTGCTTTTCCACATTTAGACAATACTGTTATATCCTTATAACTATGGCAGGATTTATTACATGAAAGTAACTTTCTATTACTGTATGTTAATGAACAGAAAAAATGTTCTGTAACACTACTATGAAAAATCCAGTCTTGGATTATTTCAGTAGAGGATGGATTAATTTTGTTTCTAGATTAAAGACTGGAAACTATGATATAACAGTAGTATTATTTGCATGCAAACAAAATCCAGATTTGTTCTCAAATTTCTTTTCTTCTAGTTCCACATTTTGTTTTCCCAGAAGGTTTTAATGCTTAAAATCTTTTAGGTGATCTGTCAGTTCCTTAAGCTGAAAAAAGTGCTCTGTTTCTTTAGGAGTTTGAATGTCCACATTCCTGAATACAACTGTCTGGGAGATTGTAGAGTACATCCTCCAGAGGATGGATGCACATGGACACTAAAACTTGGTGGCAGATTTTAGGAAGGCAGACTTCTCTGGTATTGCTGCTCTAATTTTACGCAAATTTATTTTTATTCTAGGTAGAGGTGCCTTCTTAATATTCTTCTTGCTAGTATTCATTGTAAGATAAATAAATGCAAGCCACCTTGTTATCACACCAGAAACAAGGTGTAAAACAGGGGTTTTGGGACCATATACTTGCACTACTGAACAAATAACTTTTGACACCAATCCATTTAAAGCTTTCTCCTGAAGTCCATACATACATAAGCTTTTGCCTGGCAGAGAACAAGACTTTCTCCTTTAAAATGATGTGCAGTAGTCAGAAAGCTCATGTTAAAGCCCTGGATGGTAAGAAGAAAGCTATAGTGATGTGAAACCCTAGCCTAACACAGGGCTGCTGTGTAGTGAGGTCATGGGGGTTTCTCAAAGGATGGAAGGAAATGTTCATTAGTGAGAATTTTAAAGGGATGTGTTAAACACAGTGAATTTCTAGACACCTGCCAAAATGAGCTCTGCTATCTTCTGAGCACACTTTAGTGTAGTATTTGTTGATATTCTGGCCCTTAATTTCCACCAGACTTTTATCCTGAATTTAGTCACAGTATTTTTAAGAGAGGAAACAATCCAGTGTCATTCTGGGTAGCTTCTGGGTGGCATCTTGATTCAGTTGGTTTTATCTGTGGATTCCTCATGTTGGTCTGGGTTAGTTACAAACAATTTTTGATCAAGAGACACATTTAAAATATGCCTGGCAGAAATCTTTGTTGAAACTCTCTCCTGACCTGGAGCAAGACACAGCAAAGCCCTGCAGGCAGGTAGTGGGATTTGGCAGCAGGGCACCCCACTGTCCCCTGGGGCTGGAGCAGCAGTGCTGTTCGGTGAGCCTGGATGCTCTGTGCATCACTGCAGCCTGTTCCCATGCCACACTGACCAGCACGTGACCTGTGTGTCCCACATCCAAAACCAGATGAAATTGATAGCGTCCTTCCAGTTTTAGCTGAGGATGCGATACATAAAGATACTTTTCTGTGGCAAACCACAGTCTTCCCAGGGACATTTCCTAATGATTGCAGACAGCCGCCCACTCTCTGGAGTGGGATCCTAGCATTATTTATGGAAACTGAGTTATACAAGCTCCGGTATTTTAGTTAACTATTCATATTTTGGACACTCCAGTCAGGATCTAGTCTCTAGTAGTTTGTTGTTTGGGTTTTCTTTAAACAAAAAAGCACAAATTGCACACTTTTTGTGACATTACAATTACATTGCCATTAGGAAGTAGATATGGGGTCAGGCTCCTGCTGGCCCTTTCCACATGTCCTCAGAAGGGGTTGTAGTGAGAAGAGCCTGTTTTCCATAAAAGAAATGCTCTAGGAGTTTGCTTAAGTGAAAATGAGCAGCTAATGCAGAGTGAAGTCTTCTTTAGACAGAAGATCATGCTGTAAAATAAAGACATGGAAGGGAGAGGCAGACAGTTGTACTCTTAGGAAAGGTGACCTGGTAGTGCTTAGGTCACAGAAGCCTATAAAGAAGGCAGCCACCATGGTAAACACTCAATGCCTCTTGTGGAAACCTCATTCCTGATTTGCCTGTTGGCATGAATACTGTGGGACACATCCACCTGGCAGCCTTGAACAGCATAATCTCCTCTGTCCACTTCAGGAGACCACACGTTCTCACACAGCTTCAACTCAGGCTTAACCCAAAACATGTCAGGAGAGTCAGTCTATGTATAAAATCTACCTTTGGGACAGGACAGAGCAGGAATCAGAAGTCATTACTGAACACAAAGCTTCTGCTCTGGAGGGAGGAAGCCTTGCAATGCTCGAGTAGATGCTGAGTGGTTGTGCCCTGGCAGCACTGCTGGAGACCACAGTGCTGTCGCAGCACAAAGTCAGCCAAATACGTTTTGGGGCTTGGAAGGCAGTTTAGTGAGGGGATAACTAAGAAATAGAAGGAAGAGGAGCGGAGAAGGCATTTCCACATCCTCCACACTGCAAGGTGGGATCAATGACAGCCACATTATTGCTAAAAGGAGAGGGAGCAGACCAGCTAAGAAGCACCATGGTCCTTGGCCAGAGGGACCAGCAGCAGCAGGCAGAGGGCTGGGCTCCCCTCCTGACTCCAGCACCAACTCCTCCTGGGTCCCTTTCCACAAGGTGCCCGTCCTGTCCACGCCAAGGGCAAGACACTGGGGCAGGACCAACGAAGGATCCAGAAGGGTGGTGCGGGGTGGCCGCTGTGACAGCTGCAGAGCAGGATAAAGGAAGGGAACTGCAATTTGCCTGTGACAAGATCAGCAATATCATTTAGGTTAGAAAAGTAGCTTAATAAATACTTTGTTGCCTTGGATGTTTAACATGCTGCATCAACAGTAGAGACTGGAAAATGCTCTTGGCATTTCTATGCATAAATCTGGGAGATATGAAATGAAGAGATATAACAAAGTACCTAAGGGCAGTATAATACTCATAAGACTCATTTGTAAGGAGCAACTACTAGGACAGAAAATATATGTTTAGTTCTCCTCACAGGTACTATGTGATAAATAGCTGTTAAACAACTATGCAGTGGTTATACGCAGTATTAAGCAGGTTTTTTGTTTCACTCTGGAAATGGCTTTGTATCTGCCTGACTGTAGGTTATTTTTCTATCTTTGTTTAGACCTATATACCATTTTGACATTTGTGGGGCTAAAGGAGACTAGAAAATGATGGCATATGGTTGATGATTACCCTGAGATGCATTATTCCCTTGGAAAACGTTGACTTAATTAAATGTAAAATGTTTACTGGAATGTACCCACTTCATGATAATTTTACAGGAGATTATCTCAATATTTTGTTTCCATGAAGGAGAAACATCTGCTTTTTTCATTACCATTTAAACTATGAACAGATAAAACTGTTAAAGTGGCAATGTTGATAATGTTTCAGTCTTATCAAAATAAATGTTTCCAGGAGGTCAAACAAATAGTATTTCCTCTTTTTTGTAACATTTTTTATAAATTTATTTTTCATCTGTATTTGAGACAAAGTGAAATTTCAAAGTCTTGGAATTTTCTGTAAGATGGAAATTTTAAGTTTTGATCCATTCAAGACATCACTTTATGCTACAATTTAATTTATTACTTCAGCTTTTCGACATTCTGTCCTCTAGGATCCACAGGCTCTAAAATCTATGCCTTCAGTTCCTCTCCACAATTGTCTATTCTGACCCTAATGAAAAAGGATTAAAATCCACAGTCTGTTTCAGACTAATGAAACTAGGCAAAATTATTTAGAAACAAAACTGGAGCTCTGAATGCAAAACCAGCACATTTAATTATGTCTTCAAATAAGAACTCTGAAACAAGTGACTCCACCACAGAAATATCTTGCCAGCTACCGAGCGGAGGGGGAATGGAAAGAAAACTCCAACATGATTTCAAGCAGTTGTACCAGGATCTGGCAGACCAGTTCACACTGGTAGTCCACCCAGTTCTGTGCCTGGCAATGGCTGTTTCCAGATATTTCATGGAAACATACCAAAAATTCCAGGTTGACTTGCATGCACAAAAGTTTCTTCCTTACCTACAATGCAAGAAGTTGGCTTTGTCCTACACTGCAGGAGCCAACACCCTTTCCTAAACACTAGTTTACTCCCTAAACCTCTGAAGACCCTTCCTTGAGTTTTGCAAAATACACCGTTATGAATTACTAAGTGTAACAAGCTGAATATTTTATAATGAAAAAAATTTGGGTTCCCCTATCCCCATACTTTTAATTCCCTGGTTTGGGTTTCACAGGCTGTCACTCGCTCTGGTAAAAAGCAGTTCCTGCTCTCACTTCTCTGTTTCATTTCCATATACTTTTAGCACTTCCCTTCTTCAGAAAAATTTCAGAAACATTAAATAGTGTAGCAGTCCCCCTTACCTCAAGTATCCCAACAAACGACTGTAGCAACTGGTAACCTACTCCATTGCTTCACTGTGCTCATTCTTGGAAGAGGTTTAGGGGAGGAGGGCTTAACTTTTTTTGTAAAGGTCTGGTTGTCATTTTAATCCAAATTCTCTTGGAATTTATTCTTGGTCTTTGGAATTTGTCTATACCTATTTTCAAACTAGTTGCTCACATTATCATGTCCCTGTTCACCTTTCTTTTCCCTAAGTAGTTAGTTTTCTCTTGCAGGTTGTGCTCATCAGAAACAGGGAGCAGTCTAGGAGAGGGCTGGATGCAAGTGCTGAGCCCCAGCAGACTGGGAGAAGGGAGTCTGGGCAGGTCCTTGATAGCAGGATGCACTGGCTGAAATGGCACTGCTCTTGATGGCATCTCTGAGTTCATATAAGAGACATGAAATGATGGAGACTCCATGGCCTCCCCACAGCTTCACTGTCCTGATAACTGTAAGGATTTCCCTAATGAATTTCCATTGCCAACACAATCTCAGTAGTTGTTGTCCTTTCTACTGTGAACACAAAGAACATGCTATTCCTTTCCATTGCAACAGCTGATGACATATTTGTAGACTACTCTCTGCATTAAACTGAGCAGTATTTCCTTGTAGACCATGTGCCCCAACCACTTCCATTTTCTCCTCCTGATTTTCTGGCAGTACTTCCAGTGCAGCACTCCAATCCCACATTAATCCAGCTGAGGCCTTGTTAATGATCAGCAGAGGAGGTTTCTTTCATGTCTCATTACCTACATACCAGTGTGCCTTTAAGCACAAAATCCTTGACTCCCATCCAACTTCTTATTCACTCTAATTCCCACATGCTTTTGAGAGAACTCGGCGGATAGCCACAGCCCACCCTGTCTGCACATTTGGTTATGACTGCCTAAAGGTAAAATGTTCCACTTGTCTTCTATTGTGTTTTTAAGACCATCTCTGATTTGTAATCATCATACTGTTCTCCACTGTGTACTTCCAGGTTTGATGTTGTATTCAAGTTTAATGAATAGATCCTCCACCTTCTCAACACACAAGATGTTAATGAGAAGATTAAATGGTCTCAGACCCAGCATAAAATCCATAAAAACTTTTCCCTTCAATTTGGACTGAATAGTTTCTTGACAGTATTGTATCTGCCTTACAAAAATTTCACCCAAACCATATTTCTACTATTTTTTTATAATAGCATTACAGTCTCCTTACTGTCAAGACAATTGGCATCCTCAACTGACCTGGAGCTATAAGCTTTGCTAGCTGCTGTCAAGAAAGCTTGACTCACCTTATTTGATAAATTCAAATTGTTTATAATCCACTATGTATTCTCCTAGACAACCACAAGTACTTCTCTAAGAATTGAAGTTTGGATGGTATTCCCAACTCATCTTTTCCCTGTCCTCTTGGTAAAGTTAAACATGACATTTGCTCTTCCTATGAACAGCCCTTTTCAAGATCTCAAAGAGAAAAGGCTCTGAGACTGCTTCAGCCAGTTCTCTATGGAAGGACAGGTCTCATCATGCTCAGATGATTTGAAACCAGTTTGATTTGTCTCAGTACTCTCCAATTTGTTTTTCCTAATTCTGCTCTGGATATGTACCTTGTGTAACTGCATTTGCCACCTGATTGCAACACAGCTTTTCAGTGAAGACTGAAGGACATAAAAAGGCTCTTATCTCAGTGTCATCTACTGTGTTTCCTCTTGATGGAACAGGAGATCAACATTTTCCTTTGCTTCCTCTCTGCTATTAATGCTACCACAGAATCATTTCCTACTACAGTACAGGACACATTATGTCCCTGACTTTTTTTTTTATCCTCACATACGTTTGCAACTCTATTCAAGTTATGCTTAGTGATCTGAACCATTTTCCAGTTTATGTGAACTTTCTTCTTTGCTTAAGCCAAGGAAAAGTCAATGATTTAGTACGCTGTGTCTTTTACTACACTTCTTACCTTTCTTCTGGGCCAGTTTGTGCTTTTATCATCATTTACCCTGTAAAATGCCTATATCCATCACAACTTTCAGTTATTAATTCTCTGGAGTTTACTGAACTCTGCCTACCCCAAATCCATTCTTTTTAGCTTGCTTTTCCATTCATAAGTCACAGACTTTGTAATTTCATAGACATCCTAGAGGCTCACTAACCTTTCACAGTTTGTGAACTTCCTCTTTCTGCATAGTTAGCTAAAAAGATGAATTTATGCTCCAAAGACTTTCTTCCTTGTGCAAAGTGAGGCTAAGATGGTGATTTCTTTTTTTTTTTTTTAATAAGCAGGATTTTCTGATGACTTGCTCTTCTTGTGTTTCTTCACTGGATCTGTCATAGGACATTACTAGCTAGATGAATTTGAGAATGATGAGTGAGTCCCAGAGTCTTTTCTAGTACCATTAGGGCATCTTAGAAGCTTTTGGTTAGGGGAAAATTAAAATGCAAAAGCTATTCTTTCCTCAGTCAAATCACAGCTTCTTTTTAGATAAGCAAACAGCAAAGCTACAAGAATGCTAATCAATTTGGGACATGAAGAACAAAGACTTTCTCCTTCTTCTGCAAATCTACCCTCCCACTTAATTAAAAAATAGCCTCCCTTGGAGAATAATGAGGAAAAAGAAGGGAGTGGGGAGCAGAAGTGGTCAGAGAAGAAAACTGTGCTGAAACAAAAGGTATAATTTTGGAATTTCCTGATTCCTTCTGGAATTAAAGAATCAGCCCCATACCACCTGTGATCTGTTTTTTCTGAATTAATAGGATCGATCTGTGTAGCCCAGTCCTCTCCAGCCACACTCACACAGGCTGGGCAATGCCTGAAGCCCATCACAATCCCTGCCCAGTGAGCATGGATGATGTAGTTCGCAGACACAAGGGTCTGCAATGCAACTGAGTACAACTCATGGTCAATGGTTTGCAAATTCCCCCCTTTGGGATCCCTGGGATGCAAGGAGTCAAAGAGGCTAGGGCAGAAGCCTGGAAAAGCTTCTTGCACTCCTCAGCACCCACTCAATGGAGAGGGCAAGAGCATCCCTGCCCACTGCCCCAGGGAGAAGCGGGCAGGGGGAGACGAGAGGACAGAGAGGACCACAACACTGACAGGTGCAAAGAGGTGAGGAGGTACGGAAGGAAAGGAGGATTTCACCAGAGAGCCATGCTATGTTGCTGTTCAGAGATAAAAGGCTTTTTGGTGGTGAAAGAGAGAACCCAAATGTTGCCTACAGACCTAGCTGCCTGCCTTGAAGACTTCCTGTAAGGCAGGTCACCTTATTGGGATGACAGTAAAGGAGATAAATCTGGAAAAACCAACTGCTTCCCACAAGCCCTTAGAATTGCAAGCTGAAGAAGCTATCAAACTCTGAAACGTATTTGTTTTATTTTGAAACAGAAGCTAGAGGCTTGGCAGGAGGGGAAAAGATGGATATGAACAGCTATTAAGAGAGAGAAAGTTGTTAAAGACTGGGCAACTTTAATAGTCCTGAGAGCTATAAATCTTTATGATTCATTCTACCAACAAAAAGCTAAATCCATCCAACTGCAGCAAAAAGGGAATGCCTCTTTGTTCCTTCCCCTTCCTTGATGGGGAGAGAAGAGGGACAATGGATATTTTATCTCCTAATGAATAACTGGTGCATGCTTATCAGGCTGCATTTCAGGTGTCTCACAACCAGTATCCACTGCATGAAATTACCCTGGCCCTAAAAAAGTAAGAGTGCAGTTAAACACTACAGAGCAGCTACTTACAAAAAAAAGCAGCAATGGAACCTGCTGGAGCACTTTTGCTGATTTTGAAGGTGATGCATTGTCACTTCACCTTGATTCTCCTTGGGAAGTTGTCTTCTCTGCCTGCCACAGTTTATTAAAGGTAAATTTTAATCCAGCAGAAACTGGACTCTTGCTCTGCAGGAAAAGCTGGAGAAAACTGAATTTTCAAACTGCTCATTATGCAAACCCTCTCAGTACAGTCTCACAAAAAAATGTGATTCAGCATCCCTAGGGCAAATGGACACACTAACACACTTTGTACACTCTGGGCTATTTCCCAGCTAACATTAATCTCACGGTAGACATAAAACACTAGTATTTGTTTTGAAGACACTTCTCTATGAAGGGAAAAAATCCTTCAAAGAGTTACATATGATTGGACCATGTCCAAAATAGATGTGTTCAGATGAAAATAATCATTCCTTCTGAAATATGCAGCTCTACAACTTGTTCTCAGTACATAGAACAGCATGAACTTTTCACCAATAAGTCATAAAACAGGATATTTAGGTAAAACCAAGATGTTTCACGTCCTATTTTACTCTCTAGCTACTATCAGGAAAAGCTTCCCTTAACAAAAAAATCAAGATTATTCCAACATAGATCTGTGTAAGGGTTGATTTGCCCCAAATACCTAGGGACAAAATTGGTATATTACTGCCTACTACAGATTCTGAGAATCTCTTAAAAAAATTTATTTGCCAACCAGTATAAATTTTCACATATTTCAAATAATACTTGAAAGGAAAAGCTCAGATCTGCATAGTACATGTTGCTTTCTTAATTATTATACTTTGAAAGAAGGATATTTTTGTTTGGAAAAAGAAGTAAAAAGTCCACTTAGAACCCATTTTCAGCTTTGTTCGTGTGTAGTCATTTAGGCTATGTAGATATCTAATACAATGACCTATGTATATATCTAACACAATGACAAGCAGTTCAGCCAAAGATTACTAAACACATTCTACCTCTTTCCTAAGCAAACATATCACTATTTCTTTCTTTTGTTGCACTGAATACTTTTCAGCTCAGCAGCATGAAAAGCAAAGACTAATGAAGAAAAAGTCACCTTTCAGAAATACTGGGTCATTGCATCAGGTTTTTCAAATGTTTCCTCCATTGGGAGATGAAGTGGCTCAGCAGGGGCTGCTAGGATGGAAAAATATCACTATATTCCTCATCTTATTCAAGATGCCAGTATGATCTTTGCAGTCTGTACTGATGCTGCAAGTATTAAGACAAGACACTTAATGAAGCTGTGAAATGATTAAATATCACTGCTCTTAATGAGAAAAAAGACATTTTCAGGATAAGTAATTTTGCAGTCACCCCCTACAGACACTACAGATGACAAAATAAGTACTGGAAATAAGGAAGTAATATCAACCACACTACTTTGCTTCAGGCCTTTTGTTTCATATCCATTCCTGTACAAGGATATTGTTGATCTTGTAATCTTGTAAAAGGAAAGTCTTATTACCCTGTTTGCAAACGAGGTGAGTCTAGAATAGCTTCACTGAAGTGAGCAAGTTTGTGATTTAGTTGGAAAGCTCCAGCCGCTCTCCTGTGCCACATAAAGCAAATGCCTTATGTGCCCAAGAGAAGTCTGGTGGTGCTTGCTGGGACCTGCTGAAGAACAAGTCTGCACCAAGGAGCCATCTGAAACAGCAATCCTGTTTGTTAAATGTCTTCATTTGTCAAACACTGTATTAAAGCAGGTGTTTTCACCGCCTGAGAACCACAGTACTCTCTCCTGTCATCCATTTGCACTTGAGAGGGAGAAAGTGTGGATATTCTGTTGTACTTTCTTCTTTGAAATGCTCAGAGTGAAATAACTGCCTACAGAACACTATGCAACAGCTCTCTTCAAAAAAGTGGCACGTAGCAATCTGCACTGCAGGCAAGAAATTCGCTTGCTCCTGGGATCTCTGGTACCATGAACCAGGTCACCAGGATGTGGCTGTCATGTACATTGCTTATTGCTTGCACAAATGAAAGAATGTGTCAGCTGTCACGTTCCTAGTCCTAAGAGAGGGGAAAGTTGAGACACGGATGAAGGGAAGGGCATTTTTAAGTGTGAGTTTAATTCTGACATTCTTTCTCTCTTGTTTCTGCTGCAACAATGATTTTTTGGCTTCCATGTGATATTTCAAGGCTATCTTTTCTGCATGGAAAATGACATGGTGATGAGAAAGAGCAATTCCTCTTGGGGGGTGGAATTCTGGACAACACTTACATGGTGGACATTGGTCTGATCTGTAGGGGGTTGATAATGTTTCCTGTTTGTGGCCTATGAATGCTTTTTAAATGAAAGTGTTTAACAAACTGGTGGTAACAGAACAGCGTCTCTCTGTTACACCTAAGGTTTTGCATGGCCTTAGGTGGTATAATTTTGACTATACCAATCCCAGATAATTTAAGTTCTCTGTACAGAAACTATATACCACCAACATTTAGAAAAAATAGCTAATTAAGAAAAAAACAAGTTCTCAAAACCCTGGTGTGAAGCAATATTCTATTACTGGAACCTGTTTTTAATCCATCCTTCCAGAAAATGTTACCATTTTCAGAGATTGCTGCCCAGATCAAGCTGGACTCTTTACCAGACTCTTAATGCTACATGATCATGAAAGACTTTCCCTGATAGCTTCAACAGGAACACTGGATGATTTTTCTGTGACATAACTCCATCATGATAGACAATTTGTATTTGTCAAGCTGACGTTAAGTAGCATAGAGTGGAGAACTACAAGACTTTTTTGTCTGTAGGGTGGTTGCTCCTGAAATTACTTGCCTAAAAGATGATACAAGGGAGTGCTGGTCACTGCTGCCTGCCTGTAAGACTACTTAATGTTACACATAGCCTTAAAACTGTGATCATACATGTGACACAAGTTACATCTGATGGTGAGTACTTACAGTCTTTGGCAGATGGTAAAATATTTTAGGTCTTACTTAAATGAAAGTGCAGCTATTGCACATGAAGAAAACAGAGCTGAGGATCACCATGTTCTTGGCACAGTGACACCCTCCAGTTATCTCATGCTGAACCCTGCTCCTGGACACCACAGCTCTCCTCAAAAGGTAATCCCAGTGGGGTAAGGGCTCAAAGGCATGAGACATTCCCCTTGCATGTTTTGGAACATGAACACAGTACATGTACAAAGCCTATGGCAGCTCCACTGTTTTCTCTTGCTACAGCCTTTCCTAAAGTCAGAATGCTGTTACAATGGCTTTTTTCTCCATTAGTTATTTATTGTCTTAGCTGAAAACCCTATGGTATCAAAACCGGAATGCCAGTGTAACAGATATGAACCATCTCCCCTTGAGTCAAGAGTGGTATCTTAAGCTCCCGGGAGTAACTTGTGAACAGTGGGCTTGATTGTCCTCGCAGGACCAGATCAATGGCTGGCCCTGTGCGACCCATCTGGAATGACATTTAGAGGGTGAACTGGGTTCTCTGGTTTCCCAGCCTGGATGCTGTCAACAAGATGAGGCTTACAAGCCTGTCCCTTCTGGTGACATAATGCTGCTCTCCAACAGCTGCTGCCTGAAACATGTTTCTAAATTTAGGAGCCTTCTGCCTTTCTGAGCCCATACCAAGTCACAAAGCTCAGAGATCATCAGACAAGTTAGAAAACGCTTAGGTTTTTGCAGTGACATACTAGTATTTCATTTCCCCCTTCTACTCTTTTGGAACTAAGACATTTAGCTTCTGAAAGTCTTAACGAACCTTACTTGGGTTGTTATGACTCTCTTTATCTGATGGACCTAAAGAAAAACACCTCACTGCACACTAGGCTGCCAGCCCATTTCCTGATTGCAATGTGGGTTCTTGTGAGGATCACTTATATAAATTTCACTGTTCTGATTAACAAGCACACTTAAATCTGAAGAGTGGAAAGGAGGCTAAAGAGGGACTCATACAAGGAAATTGTATTTGCAATTTTCTAAATACATAAAAAAAGTAATACGCATAAAAATAAAACTGAATGGAAAACTGAATGGAAAACATGTCACATAAAGCTTAGAGCTTTAGGATATAACTAAAAGTTGTTTTCTCTGGTCACTTCTTTGATTCCAGATTCTGTAGGCAAGCCCATGTTTCCTACAAATGAAATGGCCTTTAAGCAACCCAGCTGTAACTCCACCATTTAGGGTATTTTCCCTGGGTTACTATCAAAGATAACAGGATCTGTGCTTGAATTGCCTTCTCTCTCTGGTATCTGTTTGCAAAGAACAGGCATTTCTTCTGGTGTTGATGAAGTATATTACAATTTGATTGCACCAGTTGGTTGCAGACTTGACTTATCTACAGGCAGGTCACTCAAGCTTGGAAAATCTAGGCTCCAGTTTATGCTTTTGGTGTCCACCTCCTTTTGTAGCGATTGTTTGTCTCACTGGTTAAGTTATAAAGTCTTTGTGGCAAAGAATATATATCACTGTGCACAACATCCAGAGAGGTGATGTACCCCACCTGGAGATCCAGCAGGGATCCAGAATTCCTGGATCACTGCATACAGAGAGTGACAGCAGAAGAAAAAGAAACCATAAAAAAAAATGTTTCACCTGTTTGCATGGAAAAACATAAAATGCATTTTTAGTAAACTTATCCAAAAGTACTGTGGATTTAGTAGGCTGCAGATTTTCCTTCTTTACAAAAATGAATAAAAGAAGCTTTTCCAGACATAAATAAAGCAAGCCTAGTGGTTAATGAGCAAGGATAAAAAAAATGCTAACACATTAAAGAGGTGAAAGAATCACATGGGAACTGGATTTTGACAGCTGAATTAAAAAATAAAACACCTCCAGGAATTATCAACAAAAGGTACCCATTTAATTACGCACCTGTGTCACTCCATAGGTGTCAGACACCTTAAACTGTGAATTCAGCACCACTAGAAGTATGATCTCAGCACAGAGGGATATGCCCTACCCACCTATAGCTTGCACTGTTTAAGCACTAATA
>VYZX01000877.1:0-10970 GCA_013401335.1 Brachypteracias leptosomus
TTTTCTGTTCAAATGCTTCTCTTTTCATCTATATCAACTGGTCTACTAAAAGGCTACCTTCTTACAAATCTTACCATCCAAGGGACAAGCCTATACCAAAGGCAATAACACCAGAAAGCATAAAATCACAATAAACAGAAAACAAAAACAAATATATGTTTTAATCTTCCAGGAAAAAAAAAAATAATCTGTGCTGTCCTTGATCACATTTTCAGGTAGCACATGAGAAAACAATGTTTAGTTTTGGTTTCTAAGATGAGATTGTAGAGAAAAGACTGTAGTGATCTAGAAGCCATGCATGTATGTATGCGTCCATGTATGTATAGCTAATGAGATTTATATAGATGTGTTACCTAAGGAGAACTCTAGGACAGTGCTTTGGAAAAAAACCCAAACAGATATGCATGATCCTGGATTTGGAAGGAATTAAGAGAATTTTGGGGCTGGGGTGTGCTAAAACTTAGCCTTGTCCAACTTTTTAAAGATCAAGATGATAATATAAATTATTTTGCTTGTCTTTTTAAAAAATTTTTGATTGACTTTATGCCTCTTTATTCTTCTCACAGAGACATACTTATCTGTGAAATCAAATTAACTAAGATTTTCACATAGTGACTTTCCTATACAATGGGAAGCGCATCCAAGTCTTGCCATTCATGTCAACACACAGTTACATACATGTATGTATGTTCTGCTTGGAAACGCAGAACTCATCAACTAAATACATCAGCTCTTTGAAATATCTGCATGAATTTTATCTGGATTCACATCAAATACATTTTAGAATTATTTAGGCCCATTGAAAATATCTCATAAAGGTTAAAAGAAACAAAAATTCTTTAAAAATAGTAAATACTGATAAAACTGGCATATATTAAAATTTTAAAATATATTAAAATATTTTATCCTGGTGAAAGAAGTTATTGTACACACTATGACTAAGCCATCTCCAAATTCCTAACGTCATTGTTTTCTACCAAAAACTCTCCCCAAAGAGAGAGGAGAAATGTAATTGTGACCATGCTTAATGAAGCATTTCCCCCACTTTTGGACCAGTGAACTGCTGACTATCCTCAAAATCTCTAGTGGACTATCCTGCACTTCTCATCAGCCTGGCTTCAAGCTGACTGCCAGAAGAGCATCCCAGAGCCACTGGGTTGAAAGGTTTGCCCAGGAAGACAGATCCATAGCTTCAATTCCCTTGCAGCCCAAGGGGACTGCCACTCCTGAGATAGAGCCCTCATTACTGGGTTGCAGGCTCAACCAATTGTTCTGCTTTTTACCGTGCCAGGAATCTCATTCCTTAATACCTAAGGCCACAGGTAATTAGATGTACAGGTACTTTCTCAGCCATGTCTACAGCCTGCTGGTTAAAACAGTTCCTGGGGACACATAGACTTGGAGCCATGTAAACTGTCACAGAAAACAAATCTGAATTTCTCCCTCTTTATTTATTGGACTTGATCACTGCAAAAAGAGAGAATTATTTCACCAGTGTCTTCTTGAAAAAAGCAGTGTTGGTCTTGCCCTTTGAGATGATTGTATGGAGGACCTTTGAGCATGAACAGTTGAAGGAAGTTCCATGTTGTCCTTCATATGAATGCCTAACAGGAACAAGAGTCCATATATACCACTGTACTTCATGTTTCCTGCTCTAGACAGGTCCATTTTAATTTGAATCTGCCTTGGTTTGACAACTGAAGGGCACTTCATGAAGAACCCAAACTTAGGCCTGGATGCTGCTCTGAGGGTTAATAATCTAAAACAAAAATTCCATAATGAAGTCTTTAGCTGATCTGACACTTGATAAGTCAGAGAGATAAACACATCGTTAGGGAATATTTCAAACTAAATCTTCAGTAACTGTACATTTATTTTTTCCACTTTTATCTAAGAATCATTGGTTCAGAGAGATAATATTAGCAAGTTAAAAAGAAAGCAGTTTAATTTTAAGTGAATTATTTTGTGTTGGCTTTCTGATAAATGTAGAAGATAAGTTATAGCTAACAGGATACTAAAAAAAAATAAATGCTGAGATCGAAAATCCACAAATCATAATGTATGAGCTGGAGTACAAGGAGACATGTTTATTCAAAGCAAAGAATTTATGACATGAAACTGATGTCCAATTAAATTAAAAAAAATAAAAAGATGTACCGTTCAACATTGCTCTGCTTAACTCTTAGCACCCCCTGCATACTGTATTGTTTAAATATGTTGGGACAGAATGTTCCATTAAATATTTGTTAGTAAATTCAATCATGGCAAATAATTTTCCCCTCATTCAATGTATAACAGTGCAGCAATCAAGCTTCTTTTGTTTTACAATAATCACTGCATCAGCAATCTCTAATTATATATAAAGCTGCTGAAAAATTAGAGAATTGAAGAAAGAGACACCTCCTTTGGTAACTAGTTCCCCTTCATTTCTTCTGAACAATTAAAATACCCATATACATTAACAAGATGGAACATTCTGAGAAACAGGTCTCCAGTAGCAAGCGTTTCAAAATGCATTGCATTTGTTTGTTTTACTTTGTGGGTGGAAGTAGACTTATTTTTTCCTTTGTGAATAAACTTTGAGCATGCTACGACAGTTTTTAATGTTGTTTATTATTCCTCAAAAGTAAGATTGACTACATGATTTAAGAAGAATTTCAGATATCTCTATATTTTATGTTCAATAGAATATTTTTTTGTAAGATTTTGCTTAATTTCAGAAATCCACAAATTAATTTGAAGGACCAATTTGCTTAACAGCAGCCCAGGGGTTTAGCTCACATCTAGCTAATATCTGAAAGCCATGGAGAGAAACAGAAGTTGGTATTTACATTCTATTACCAAGCTGGATCAGCTTCTCATCTTGAGGAAGCAAAAAAAACAGGTATGCTTTGAGCATCAGTGTCCTTTCAGGCTTGATAACTGCTCAGATGACAAGATAGGGCTAAACTTGAAGTTAGCTTTAAGCTAGATAATATAGATATCAGTAACATAATAAATAATAATAACAACAAGGACAACAATATAATTATTACTCCAGGGACAATGAGAATTCCAGAAGAAATTTTACTATATAATATATATAATCCTTAGTTAAAAATGTCTGTGAAAAGAGCTCCCTTTAAAAAACGTAGACTGTAAAATGTGACACATAGCCCTTGTAAGGTGATTTACTTGATTTTCTGCTACTTGCTTTTCAATTTCCTCCTTGATTTACTTCCTCTAGTTATACTTGGTCAAAATCCATATTTTTAGTTCCTGAAGGCAAGGAGTGTCTTTTTAGGATCTATCATCCAGGGGTCCGGATTGGTATTAGGAAGTGCAATAGTAATTCAAATAAATAATTTTTTTTTCAGGATTTAATCTCTGGAGTTCCTCAACATAACCTTATTCTATCATGAAAGCTGAAGCAGAAAAGGATGAAGATTTTCTCATTTCCTTATGTAAGACTTAGTATTCAAGGACAGGATTTGTAAAACATTTAAGGTATCTACATTGTTTCAGACTTAGACATGAAAGACAGATGATAAAGCAAAATATTACAAAGTTCTTATTTTTTGTCCAGTAGTAATATGAAAATGAGACCTATTAAAAAGTCTTTCTCATCTTTCTTTTGCCATGTAATTTGTCCAGCTCCATTTTCATGACACTATAGCTTCAAGCAAAGCAAATTTAAGAATATTGATATAGTAACAATGAGAAAATTTTGACAGAAAAGGAATCAAAGCTCTGGGAACTCAGAGCCAGCATGAGACAGTTTCAAATATTTTAATGTAATTATAGCATAAGAAGTCAATGTTTCTGGAAACTACACAAAAACTCTTTGTACACAGAATGTGTTCACCTCATTTGATAGGGCAACTAAATCAATGCCAGGTACTCAACTAGGAGCTAAGAATATGTTTACACAGGCAATGAGAAGTAAAAGATATTAAAGGAAGAAAACTTGATTTTAACTGAAAAGAAATACAGAGTAGATCCTTGAAAGAGAATTCTCTGCTTTCAAATGAGGGAACCTCAACTCTGTCTTTGGATTAAGTGGTGCTCCAAATCTCTATTCATTTCCACTTCAGGATCTTAAATTGACAATCGTGATCTCAAAGCATTACTCTGCTTAATCTAAATAGTAAGAGCAGAACAACATTTTGTAATATAGTGAAAGATGGTCTGTACAGAAGTACTCACTACTGCCTTTGAGAGTTTTTTTGCCTAACAAACACAGCTTGTGGCTTTAATTTACTGTATTTGTTAATAAGTTTTGACTTTGAATTAGAAATATTCACAAGTTAAAAATACTGATGATGCTTTTCATTAGGTATCAATTTTTGATGAAGGAAAGATGAGGAAAAATAGATAAGTACAACACCTTCTATTATTTTTTCACTAAGACTGTTGTGCCCTCATTAGGATATGCAATAGTAGCAAATTCAAAAGAAAATTATTAAAAACATAACTCATCTTTAAAAAATAATCATTGTAATCATGATATTAAGTAACAGCTGTGCATTTCTACCTTAGTATTCACAGAACTCAAACTCATGAAAGGATGAAACAAAGTTGTCAATAAAACAGCAAAATTTCTAGATAATAAGCCAGCAAAACTTCTAGGTAATAAGTATATTTGTATCACTCACTAACAGTTTGCACATTTCCTCTCACTACAAGAAGCAAAGAATTGAAATTAATGTATCTATGTCCCTTTAGGAGCTCTGTTCACTTTAGGAACCATAACAACTGAAGAAGCTCTGTCTGGGCTGAATTCATTCTCCAAATTTGATTTTCAGTGTGGCTTCTCATTGGTTTAAGGAAAAATAAACATAGCAAAATAGCATTTTTAACAACATATAAATTTTTTTTTTTCTTTTTTAACTGGGGTGAGGAACAACAAATTATATATAATCACCCAAAACTAAAGATAGCCATAGCATGAAGCTGTGGGGTTGTTTTATAAATAAACAATGAGAATGCAAGTAAAAAGAGGGCAAAACCAACATTTCTTTTCAAGTGAAAGCAAGAATCACCCTTTGTCCTAGATAAAAATACCAGTCAGCTAACTCTGACTTGGCAGTGGCCTTCTAGGACACTGTGAGAGAGGTTTGCTAGTTTAAATCCAGGCTGTGTCTGTGAAGCTAAACTTCAATACTGCGTAACTGGAAAATGAATGGTTAGTTTATCACCCAGATCGAGGAATAACTTCATGCATCAGTACAGGGTAGGGCTTGACTTGCTGGAAAGCAGCTCCATGGAGAAAGACCTGGGAGTCCTGGTGGACAACACGTTAACCATGAGCCAGCAGTGTCCTCTTGTGGCCAACAAGGTCAACGGGATCCTGGGGTGCATCCAGAAGCGTGTGATCAGCAGGCCGAGGGAAGATCTCCTCTCCCTCTACTCTGCCCTAGTGAGGCCACATCTGGAGTACTGTGTGCAGTTCTGGGCTCCCCAGCTCAAGAGAGACTAGGAACTATGGGAGACAGGCCAGCGGAAGGCTACAAGGATGATTAGGGGCCTGGAACATCTCTCATGAGGAAAGGCTGAGAGACCTGGGCCTGTTTAGCCTGGAGAAGACTGAGAGGGGATCATATCAATGCTTATAAATATATAAAGGGTGGGTGTCAAGAAGGTGGAGTGAGTCTCTTTTCATTGGTGTCCAGTGATAGAGCAAGGGGTAATAGGCACAAACTAGAACACAGAAAATTCCACCTAAACATAAGGAAAAAATGAACACTGGAACAGGCTGCCCAGAGATGTTGTGGAGTTTCCTTCTCTGAAAACCCACCTGGACACATTCCTGTGCAACCTGCTCTAGGCAAACCTACTTTAGCTGTGATTCTGTGACTGATTAAGTTTCTATGCAACATCATTCCATCCCCAAAGCTTGGACACAAGGTATATAGGTTCCATTTTTGAGGCAGAAAAAAGAAAGTTTGTGCCACACTACATCAGGCCCTCCATGTATAGTAAAGGAGACAATCCTCACAAGGTTGGGGGAACATCATGTTATTTTATTGTTTCCTAGCTCACAAGAACAATAACGGTAGACAGCAAGAAGGAGCAGGTTAGGTGTCTTTGCTATCGGAATACAATTGTTTTTACAGGTAATGCAAATAAAAACTCTTCAGTGAAGTCTATCTTCTTTATCCTTTTTTCCATTAGGATGTAGACCCACAAGGACAGGTAGGTTAAGTTGTGGGATGATCAGACTGAATATTGAGAGAAAGCAGGTGGCACAAAGAGAAATCTAAGGGGAAAAAATAATTCAAGTATCTTCAAAAAACAACAAAATAAAGCCAAGAATTCATTTTGACACCCTATTTGTCAGAAAACTGAGAATTTCCCTCATTCAAGCTTTCTACTTCTAATTTGTCTGGTTCTTTCCAATTGTCTGGTTTTACCACTTAAAATACGGCAGAAATACTTGAAATACTGGAGAACGTATTTTACATCAATGTCTATGTCTTTTAACTTTTAAACCAAGACTAAATTATTTTAAATAAACAAGTGAAAGAACAAAGGAAAATTTACATTGGCACTAAATAAGCAATTGAGCAGTAACTCATAAATCTATAACTTGGGGCTCTAACAAAGATTGTAGAACTCACTGCTCTTATTTCTACAATGGCATCTCCCTATGTATAAGTCCTGTTCTTATGGAAATCGTCTGTGCAAGGTGCATGAGAGTCTAAACTTCATCTAATATGGTGTTCTGTAGCATGATTTTGGCACGTGCCAATGATCATAGTCCCACCTGTCCCCCTGAAGTCAACTGTGGCTTCAAACAAACATTTTTTTCCTCGTTTTCCCTATTGATCAAAGGATTCATTATGTATAAATGAGCTGAAGTAAATCTTTGGGACTATGAATTAAAGCCATAAAATACCATGCTGGTCAGCCCTGTGAATGTCCTGGATGTCTAAAATGTCTCGAGGAGTACTCCAGGACCCTACCTCAAAAATTAGCAGTGATTGTTTAAAATCTTGTTCATAATGAACAATCAGGAAGTTGTTTTCAATCAGTGTCTGCTTCAAACTCTTGAATAATTTTCCATCTTTTAACACTAACTAGAGGTTTTCTGTTTTGTTTATTTTTTTTTAATAAGTTTTAAATATGGTTTAAGAACAAAGATAAAGAATAACAGCAAGATAAAATTTTATTGGGAACTGGAGAAGCCTCCCACAAGTGATTAAGTGCCTTTATTCAGTTCAAGAGTGAAGTAAAAGACATTAAACCTCTAGGAGGTCAACACTGAAGTTTTGTTCACACAGACTCATTGAGCCTCAGGCAACACACTGTTGTTACAGTCACTTTCAACCCTGCTTGGTTTGTGTTTTCTTTAGTTAATTTAACAGATGTGCATAGTTTGCAATCATGATTTTGTATTTATTGTATTCTTCAATAGTCTGGAGAGAAGATAAATGATGGTCGGTCAATCCCTCCTTAGGCAAGTTACATAAAAATTTGACTCTGTGAGAAATTATATTTCTTTTACTAGCAAAACCAAAATTGCCAATGTTCCTTTTCTCCATTCCTCTTCTGCCCCTCTCAAAACTATGCAAAGACCAAGAAACATTTGGCTACGTTAAATTATATTTCAGATTTAAAACATACTCACCACTTTTCAAGAAAGGAAAATCAAACTTGTATTTTTTCGGAGCACTTCTCACAAGCAGGGGATGTTAAATCTTATTAGTGTTCAAGTACTGTTAAAGCACAGAGAAGGGTTTCCTGCAGAAATGAATTGCTACATGTTTTTCCTTCAGATAAGGCCAAGCCTTGTCAGTATTTATTAGTTGTCCTTATTGAGATACTATGTATTTTTAGTTTTGTTCTACTAAAAACCAGTACGTATCTCCAAGGGGTATTTTTGTCAGGATATTCTGATTATTGGAACCTGACTACTCCAGTGGTCTTCTATCCTCTGGCCGCAAAATATCTACATTCTAGCTGTCTGTTTTAAAACCAGCAGGACCACTATCCCATATCTAAAAATCTTTGACACTTGAAATGCATTTGTGAAGCTTCAAAGCATCAAAGTAAATGCAAAGTGAATATAAAAAAAGCCATCTCAGAAAATTTCTGCTTTCACATATACCAGGGACATCAAACATTCAAAAAACGAGAAAGCAAAATAAATCAACACCATGATGTAAAATGATGGCTTATGTCATTTAATAGAAATATAGAAGTAATGCAGTATCTCTGTCCATAAAGCCATCAGTGGGCAAATACTGTATTAAGGGAATGTGCTTCCTTAGAAATTCATTTCTGTGAATCTAAATGTCAGTGTGTATGTCAGTGTGTAACTCATTTCAGCCTTAAAATTTTCACTAAAACACATGCTTTCAATTAGACATAAAAGCATACCCAGGAGAGCCTCTTAACTAAATCAGTAACTGATAATGAAAAAAAAATTAAAATTGTGCAAATAGAGGAATAGAAACCAAACAGCACAGCAGTTCCATAGGTTGTCCTTCCTCCATGATCTATGTCCTCCAGTCCTTTCCTCTTCATTTAACAGCCCAGGAATTTCAGGGGGGCTGCACTCACCTCTGAGGTGTTTTTTTTTTTTCTAATTATGAATGGTTCTGACAATTTATCCATGTTGTGTTTATTCCAAACTCTCCATGTCCTCTTTCAATTTTCATGCAAAACTTTGATGCAATTGTTAAATTAAAGAATAATTTATATTGGAGAGTAGTTCTGCTCCCATCTCTTTCTTCAGCAAGAGCATACTGAAAGTTAGATGACATTTATCAGGGTCAAGTTCTGAATAAATCCAAGGATGGAGATTCCACAATTGCTGAGCAATCTGTTTGGTTTTTACCATATTTATTGTGAAAAAAATTCCTAATATTAGATCAGAATTTTCTTTGTTACATGATATATCCTTTATTTGTTCATCTCAGAACAATCTGACCGTGTCTAAATAAAATCTTTATTCTATTGTCTAAATCATCAATGAAAATATTCAGCAGAACATGGTTCATCCCAGATCCACCTGAGACATCCCTTGAAATATTTATCTAGTCTGATGTTGCATTGTTGGTAAAAACTTGGTTAGGTTTTTTAATCATTTGCAAGAGAAAGTAATATATTTGTAGTTTGGTCTTGAGTGTACAATATAGGATGGTATCAAAGAACATGCTGAGATATACCTCACCTATTATTTCTCTTAACCATGAGATCAATTCAAGTCTGACTGCAACTAAGCTTACAAATCCATATTGTTCTGGTATTCCTGAAGGTTTAAAAAGGTAAATTGCCTTATCACATATCAGAAAGTTCTGTCCCCAACCCTGTTTTATCATATTTATCTTTCTGAAGCCCACTTGGGAAGCCCTCATTCTTTATGCATGCTCAAGGATAATAGCTCAATGGTTACTGAATATGTTAGGTTTTAAATTTATTCTGAGAGTGAGAGTGACTATAATCAAACTAAGCTGAGTACATTTAATTTAGCTAATAATTTTCTAAATAGTTATTTCCTCTCATATTATCTAATGAGAAATTGCAAGCCCTAATTTTATTTATTTATTTTTTGGTTATAAAAACTAAAGGGTAGAAAGTTATGACTATTTCTGCCTTCTCTATGAAATGTCTAGTTTGCTTCTTTTTCCCAATCACATAATGGAACTGTCTTATTACTAATCTTTTTATGGAAACTTTTATTTTTGCTGCTTCTATTTTTATCTACAATCCATTTTCTATATGGTCCATTTTCACTTTAGTCCTACCTGGTAGTTTAGGTTTGGTGGGGGTTTTTTACATATGTTTATTTCGATTGTGAGCCTTTCCTTCTACATTTTGTAAAATATCTTCATTCTTTCAGATAATTTGAAAGTTTTAGTAGAACCATTAGCTTTCTGTTCTCTTTTATGCCTCAGAATGTCTTAGAATATATAGATTGCTCTTGTGCCTTTAGTACCACATATCAAATATACAAATTCACCCTTTGTTCTTTAGACTGTCTTCCCCAAAGAGCCTTTCTACTAATTCCTGCTGAATTTTGTCCTTTCCTTTCGTGGTTTCATTCTTTCTTATTACTAGAGCCACAAATGTTGTAACTTCGTGGTCACTTTCTCATTCTCAGACATTCTCTGAGGTTTTGGTAGTGATTTAATGTTGAGAAGTTAACTTATTACAAGTAGATAGGAAGTGTCATCAGTTTGAGAGTGTGCCCTTGTAAATCTGTCAGAGTATTACTTTCCATGAATAGGTCAGCTAGATTGTCCCAGCAGCACTGCTAGAAATGCACCTTATCTCTTCTTCTCTAGCTGACAAATAGCTAAATTTGATTCAAAAGTGATGCTTCTTGTATGGGATTTTGCACTGTATAATCCAAAGAACTGAAGATATTCTGCATGGAACTTTCACCCGGGAAATTACAGTTTTAGCAGCACATCTCTGAATAGTTCAGAGAGATGAAAAAATGTATCAGGAAGAATAGGAGAAAAATGTTTCAAATTTAGTTACTCAGTTTTCTAATTGGGGAAGTGCTTCAGTGTAAGATCTGACACTAATCAAGCCAGCTTACATATCTGTGCATTGCTTATATAATCATTACCATGGTATATTGCATCAGCTGCCTTGAAGGTATGAACAGATGCAAATGCACAAAATATATACACATTTATTTGCCATTCTTAAAGTATGCACTTGGGCTAGACCCAGTAAGTTGCACAACATTTAATTCATGCTGACATCAGACATGAGGCTAAATACTTTAAGGAGTTAGGTTGTATAAGCTCAATTCTCTACTACTTTCGACCTTATCATTACTAGTAATCATGTAAAGGACAGTCAGTCATCACAAGTTGAAGTGGTGGCTACTTCTCTCTGAATTATATTGGCATGAGTGACAGGATGAATAGCTGGCAGTGCAGGATTAGTTGCATAATGGGTATATTCCATGGGCATTATTTACATTTCCCGGTTAATGGCTGCATGATCAAACTGTGAAAAAAGAATTATTA
>VYZX01000877.1:20541-30719 GCA_013401335.1 Brachypteracias leptosomus
AATCATGATTCATAAAAGAATAAATGCTTCAAAATCTTTTGGACATAGAAAGATGATTGAACTCTACTTAAAACCAGGTACATGTGGAGAATATTTACATTTTACATGGAAACAAAACTGAAGGGCTAACCAATGTAAATGTAATGCATGTTGCCAAGACATAACATAGTCAAGACCTACAGAAGTACATAAATAAATGGATATTCTGCAAAACCTATTGCCTTCTTCCTGCTCTTTGAACTGCAGGTGCAACTAGTAGCACAAGCTGTCATGGTAAAAATGTCATCCTTGACCAAGAAGATGATGTGCAAAACTTATTACTATTATTTTCCATTCAGGCACAGTAATTAACAGTGGTGGCCCAATTAAGATCTTGATCATTCCTTCAGGAGAGGTGAATTCAGTTCACAGACAGTCCTGTGATCTTGAGAAAACACCTGAGTTAGAAGTGCTAGAAACATACCACTCTATAAGTGTTCAAAGGTCAAGTATGGCCAGTTTCCATACTAGAAACTCTATATTCAGTTGGTCAGCCTATAAAATGAATATCCATTCATTTATTGACTTACAAGTTCATTAGAGAAATTGTTTACTGTGTGGTTACAAGGCATTTGATATAATATGTTTACAATATCAGTCAGGATGCTAAATGCTACAGCCATACAAGCTCTCTTGCAAACTATAAAATATACAGGAAATTACTCTTAAGCAAACTTCTGAACAGTTACAAATGTACCACTCAAATACAGCTCAAATTGACCATATGCACTATATGCAAATTGACCAAATTGCATCCATATGCAAAATGAAATCCTGCTGATGAGTTTTCAATTAGTTGAAAACACAGAAATGGCAACTGCTGCTGTCATAGATGAAGCTAAGAACTATCTGTGTTGTAAAATTATTCAATAATCAAAATAAAATGAACACTTACATCAGAGATGTTAGATTGTTATTATTCCCTAGAGTGGAAGTTGAAGGGACTTCAAAATAATAAAAAGTCTCACCTCGTGTAGCGTGCCAAAAGGGACTGTTGTGGGTTAAATCTGGCCAGCAGCTCAGCCCCACACAGCCACTCATTCACTCTCCTTAGAGCAGGATAGGGGAGAGAATCAGAGTACAGGAAGGGCAAAAATGGGAAAATTCTCTAGTTCAGATAAAGACAGTTTGATAGGTAAAGCAGAAGCTACATGCACAAGTGAATCAGAATAAGGAATTCCCTCACTGATTCTCATCAGCAGGCAGGTGTTCAGCCACGTCCAGGACAGCAGGGCTCCATCACATGTAATGTTAACTTGGGAAGAAAAACACCATAGCTCCAAATGTCACCCTTTGCTGCTGCTTCCTCCAGCTTTTGTTGCTTAGCATGACATCATGTGGTAAGGAATACCCCTTTGGTCAGTTGGGGTCAACTGTCCCAGCTGTGTCCTCTCCCAAAGTCTTGTGCAGCCTACTCACTCACTCATGGGGCAACATGAGAAACAGATAAGGCCTTGGAGCTGTGTAAATACTGCTCAGCCGTAGCTAAAAATCATTGTGTTATCAGCACTGTTTTGGTCACAAATCCAAAGCATAGAACCATACAAGATGCTGTGAAGAAAATTAACTCTATCTCAGTCAGACCCAGTACAGGCATCTAACCTCCTTGTTCAAAAAGAGACTGAAATATTCTTTCCTTTCCTGAAGTCTGGTATGCAGCAGTGGTTTCATTAGAGAAAAGAAACATTAAATCAATAATTTATGTATAATATAATGCATTTGTCCAAGTTTTCATTTCTATTCTTTTGTTGAAATGACCCTAGAATGACAATGGGGTGATTCTACCTTAATTTGAAATTTCTTTGCCCAAATGACTGATTTTTCAACAAAGCAGAGACTTGGACTATTGCCAGACAATTTGTACATAAGCTATCTGAAAACCTGGACAACTTTGCTTACATAACACAGATTTTCTTTTCATACCTTCTTACAGCATCTTCAACTTCCATTAAGATGTATTGTAAAGAAATGAGATGGAGAAGGAATTGCAGGAAAAGTCAATGACCTGTAGTCAAACTGAAACCCATTAATTCACAATTCAGAAAGAAGAAAAATCTTCTTGGCGTTGCAGGAACTAAAGTGTTTTGTATGGTTACATCTCTTTTTCAGAATCACATGAAGTTATATCTTAAGGTAATTTTGGTTTGCTTATTCATTTTGAATAGCCACCAGAGAAGAACAGATAATGAAAGTGATTCTTTACAATGAGGAAAAGGAGAGTTATCAACCAAAACTATAGAAAGTGTATGAAAATGATATGGCTCTTGATTAAAGGAGAGGTGGACATTCAGCACGTAAAGGTTGACATTATGGGCAAATCATACAGTAGAGAGTTACATAAACTCTACTTGCCCACCAGTGATGCAACTGGTTTGATTCAATAGAGATGTCTGCAGTGTGGCTTGTACACACGAACTACTCACAAGAGACTCTTTTCAGAGTTACTACTACTAATTTAGAGACATTCAACTTGCAGATTAGGACCCCTCACTTTAGATGTGTGCTGGATATGCAATTCAGTAAATAGTAGCTAGAGTGCTGTTCAGTAGACCAGATATAATTGTCTGCCTCAGAGTCAGAATGGCTCATTAGACACCATAGGCTCCATTGATTGCATTGACTAGGTGTCCAGTGACTGTAATGGGAGCTTGGACCTTTAGCTCATTTACAGAGAGACCTAAATTCTGTGCATTAAGTGAAAAGAGTTCCACATATGAAATCTAGGACACAACTCATTTCATCCTAAAGAGAATGTCAAAATGGGTCTAGCAAAACAAAACTCTGAAGGGCCTGATTTTCTATTTTGACTCTAAAGTCAATCTAGGTGGTGGTTAGCTCAGATTATCAGAACTATGAGGCAAATTCTTCCCTGACTGATTAACCTGAACTTTAAAGTGAGATTTTTAAACTGCTTATTGGGGTTTTTTCAACTTTTCATACCTGTTTTACTATATTTTCGAGTGGAGGCTGTTCAAGTTCTGATTCATATACTCCACAAGAGGTTGAAATTTTCCAGATAAAGTCTACTTTTGGTCTCCAGGGTAACAGCAGTTTCCCAAAATGGCTATGTGACATGCTTAACAAGTATAGCAAACCATTGGTCATGTTTCATATTATGTACAGTATGCCTCTAAGCAGAACACACGAAAAAGCAATCTGAAATAATTTTAGTCTCCTGTGAGGCAATTCTGTGATTTTATAATACAAAATTCTCTTCTTAAATTTGTACACTGATACGTTTAGCCTCAAGTATCTGTTGAAAAAGAAAGATAAGCTACATGTAATGCTTCTATAATTGAGATATTTTTTACTGTATATAAAACTGTGAAACACCACTTCACTCACAAGTCTTTCCCATATTGTTTGCCCAATATTCATAATGGTTTGCATAATATTTCAACTAATATACTGTGATTTTCACTCTTTTGTTCATTAAAATAGTCTAAATATCTGTAAGGTACATCTGAAATATTTCACGATCTTTTATGTTTGCAAAAGATTGTTTCTTCTACAGTAATCCTCTGATTAGACCCTTAGATTAGGTTAAGAGCAAGAACTGAAGTATTCCTCTGGCTGGGCACCACTGCAAGGTACTTCCCATAGTTAAAAAATGAAGCAGCGTAGCTGTAGATCTACACGAAACCAGTGGCTTTAGAGAGCAGCAGTTATGTTTAAGGTGATCACCATTTAGTTCAATCTGTTCTGAAAGCAAACATATTGTTGTTGTTCTGTGGAAATTATTTAATGATTGGTGGTCACACACACATACTCACACACATGCCCTACATCTAACAATGGAAATGTATACCAGCCTTCCCACAGCTGTAATGAATAATGATGTAGCGTACAGAAGTCATAGATCAGCTGTAGTTTAATGTCAATATCATTAAGGCCATTGTGTTTGTAATTGCTTATGTTTTCTAAAATGTGAATTTAAACAGATTATTACTTCACTTTTCTACAGCTAAGTGCTATTACTGTTGCTCTATTAGTTCAATTATATACATGGGACATTTCTAATAAGTCATTTTCTTCTTTTTTATTTTTTTAATTATGACACAATAGAATTTCAAGGATAATATGAAAAAATCAAATGTGAATATATCTATCAAGTGTCTAAAGCATATTTAGTCATAGTTAGGGAAAGGCAGTCATTCCATTCAGTCCCTTGTTGATCTCAAAGTTGGTTACACAGAAAAAAGAAATCTTTCTAGAATGTGATGTCACATTCATTGCTTACAAAAGGAGAGATGATTACAGAGGACTAGGACTCCTATCAGAAACAGATGGATGGCTGTAGTGGGTCTGTCTGANCATTGTCATAATGTATGCATAAGAACAGAAAGATCCACAGAGAATAGATTTGCTACCACATTCCTACTTAAACAAGTTAAACAGCAAGACATGAGAAAAGACATTCTGTCAGTTTAATGAAACTACTTAAAGAGTTTAAGCCAACTGACCTGTTTCTAAGGAGAAAATTAACGTTTTCCTAAATAACTTTTTACAAAAAGAACAATAGATAAAATTAAGGATTACACTCTTCCCAGTTTCAAATCTGCTGACATTGGTGGAATTATGCTACATTTAACTCTTTGCATCAATTATGAGCTAAGCAGTAAACTAAAATTTTGAGTAAGCAATACTGCAATAAGTTATCAAATTAAAATACAATACAAGATAACTGTAAAGCTTACTTACATACAGGGAAAGAACCATGTTTATTTAAACTCTTCTCCCAGAGATGCTTGAGAAACTCAATGCATGTTGTACTATTGTCTTATTTTAAATTATTCAAACACTGCAACACATTTTTAATACAGCTCATTAATTTTCAAACTCTGCAGGTTAGAAGGGAGCAAATTTCTATAATCACACGAGTAACATTATCAGAATTTTTTACTTTTGCTGATTTCAGCATGCTTGAAGCCACACAACACAGCCCCAAGCAAAATATGCATGGTCTAGCAGAAAAAGGACAAATGATTGTTTTTTCCAGCTATGAATTTTCTGTTTCCGTTGCTGGAGCTCAAATGATTAATGTTAACACACTTTTTCATCTCGCAGCTTTAACACAAAGTCAGAATTAACAATTTATGTTTAACTCAGAACTGATCTAAGGAATTTCCCAGTTTTAAATATGAAGTAATTAATTTACAGAACACTGAAGTCACCATTTCACAGGTAGTGATATAATAATTATGACAATTTACTTTTAAACAAAGTATCAGTAATACATTTCAAAGTACACGGGATAAATGAGTCATTCTATCATAGGTTCTTCAAGCATATCTACCACTTCCATAACTGCTTTAACGAGTGCAGAAAGCCTGCCACACACTCCTGATTTCATGTGTTTTTAGTAAATATGCCACCATAGTTTCTGAAAAAAGCATGTGAAGCTCTAAAACTAAAAATATCAAGCTAGCTGCATTCTTCTCAGTATGAATATGGTGAAGGACCAAGGCTGAGACACAGAATCCCTGTAATGTGGGGGCAGTCACACTGAGCTTTCTGCATTTGTATGGTAGGAAGACCCAGGGATCAACTGGATGACTCCCTCTGAGTTCATTTGGAATGGAGCCAACTGTCCCACAGTGGTACAGACCCTCACGGGTACAGACCCAACAGTGTTCCCAAGTCTCATCCTATAGGTTGGTGATGCTGTTATGAAAACCTCTGTTGACTGTTCTCACCTACCTGACCTAGCTTTTGCAGGCTTTGATAAATTTCGGTGGGATCATTAACACCTTCCTAAAGGGTCTAAAACTGTAGTAAATACAAGGGGTAAGTCTGTTACAATGGACCTCAGGAAAGGACTGCAACCATGACTAGCACATCCTGGAGGAATACACATCCTACAATGGGCCTCAGGAAAGAACTCAAACCAGGCCAGAATAAGGGACTTAGACACTCTACAAAGAGATGGGCTACGACAAGACCACCTATGGAAAAGGAGGCCCAGAATTCGTGGAAAGAACATTCAAAGGTATCTCTTCAGAGACCACTAGGGACACCAGAGACCACTGAAACCCCCTAGAAAAGTCCCTCAGAGACTCAGTACGCATGCATAAAGACTATGAAACTATAATTAGTAACCTTTCTGGGAAGCTCTATGCATATGTATGTAACAGAGTGATATAAACTGTGTCTGGTGCCATGCATGGAATGCATCTTAGGCAGAACTATCCAGCACTGTAATAAAGAATGCCAGCTCTTTAATTCTACACTGGCATTAAAGAGTTTTTCTCCTGATTTTGGTAACAAGGATACTGGCTCTTTCTGACCTGGTTCAACCTTTGGACTTGGGGATCAGAAAAGCCAGGAAAAGGAGTAGAACCTAACAAG
Organism: Brachypteracias leptosomus; assembly: GCA_013401335.1. Lineage (NCBI taxonomy): Eukaryota > Metazoa > Chordata > Aves > Coraciiformes > Brachypteraciidae > Brachypteracias > Brachypteracias leptosomus. Next base: position 26,929 of record VYZX01000877.1, read on the forward strand.
TGTGTGTATTACAATGTTAACTGCATCATTATTCTTTCTTTTTCTGTAACAATTAGATCTAGACTAACACTGATCAGACTCTTAAGATATCAGTTAAAATAAATAAATTCTGGAATCTAAGTATGCTTCCTCTTTGATCAGAAACATGATGTTGAGCCTAACACTTTGTCACATGAAATACTCTTTTTTTCTTTTAATCACACATTAAAAGCTTTTAAGTCATTACTATAATTCCCAGAATGCTGTACCCATCAACTATTTTTTTACCATTTACCTTGATTTCTATATTATATCATAAAAACAAGTATTTCTGATAGGATGCTTTCCCTGCCCTCACCATGGAAACATTTCCAGGGGTAACATCGCTGCCAGAATGTTGACGGTCATTTAAAGAGTTGTGTGAGGTAGATACAAAAATATAAGTATGCTATTCCACTTCAGGTTGCTGTACTAAATGTTGATGAACACTATCAAAATTCATACTTCTGCACTTTAATATCATTAATAAGACAAAGGAAAGGTCAAAAGTGTTATCAATTGTTTAAGAATAACTTTTGGAGAACAAATCGGAAATTCTACTGAGAATCTTCTTAACCTTCGATGCTGATGTTACATTGGATAATATGATGCCAATTGCAAAAGACATAGCATCATGCACTATGCTTGAGACACTAAATTCACAGCAGGACCAGGGGAATGACACCAGATCCTCATTAATGTGTTGCAATTACAACAGGCTATTGAGTGCAACCAGCTTGAAAGAGAGAAGCTCGGATCTGAGGCTGCAGAGGAAAATCCCTGCTTCAACAAGGTCCTTGGTAGAAAGCCCTTAGCATTTTCACTTTTTATAAAGATTTGTTTTGCTTTATTTTGCTTGCAGCTGAAACTTGTGCTCGGTTGGGGCTACTTCTTACTCAGCTTGTTAAAAGCTACAGTGAACCTTCAGAAAGGGTATCCAAACTCTCAATTAAGAGAAAAGCATTTCCCCAAGCTGTTTTTGGCTTTGTTTTGTTACTTTTTGTTGTTTTTTTTCCCCTAGTCTCACATAACAGACTCATAGTCTTTTTCATTGCAAGACAGAGGGGATATAATTTAACTTATTATTACCTTTTGTGGAAGGAATTTTCTATGTACTCTACACTTTATGTCACTTGTGTTCATTTCTCTGATGAGTATGTAAAGCATGTAGGATTTCAGTCTTAGAAAAGGTTTCATTTTTCTTTTAGTTACATCTTTTCCATAAAACCAGAATTGAGCTTTGTTGATGAAGAGATCTTTCTCTAGTGAACAATACATGAAGGAGCATCGTGTGAACCTTTTCATGGTCACCACAAAAGCTCATTTATTAGCTATTTTTCAACACCCCTGATGTACTTTAAAGGGCAATATCCCTTTCTTTGAGGGATTATGCTTTTGATATGTGATCCTCTGGCTAGCAATATATAGCCTAAGACTTCTGTGTCCACAGGAAGTAGAGCTCCTGTTGTTACCTTGATCTGCTCATACAGTATCAATTACGTGTTAAGTTTGGGAGACTCATTGCAGAAAGAGGGGAAGATACTGGATATTGAGCATATATGAACTTATGTTGTTATTTGATCACTCAGGTAAGGCTGGAAAGGCTTCCTTCCCTTTTGATAAAATCCAAATTTTATTGTCTATCACAACTTTCCAATTCAGACTTATTGTTGTAACCTACCTGTTCCGGGAGGTACACAGTGATTCAGTTCAAGATATGGGAGGTGTTTTGACTTTAATTTATATTGAATAATTCTATATTAAAACCAATCAAAACAGAGAAGAAATACAGTAAATGAAATATGGTTGTTACATAATAATTCCCTAACAGTAACTTTCATATCAGATTCAACCAATTTATGAATCAAAGTGAGATTTTCCAAGGGCGAGAATCAAGAAATCAACAGGTACTTTTTGGTCTTTGACATACTCACAAACCACCACCAAGAATAATGAGTATGAGACCAGAAGGCAGCATGCATTTCTTCAGGAAGACATCTTGAAATCAGAACATTTCTTTCCAGAGATCAGATATCAAAAGGTGATGCCAGAGGAAAAATTCTGCCTTAATTAGCAAGGTAATCAAATATACTTTGCAGTTTTAGTAGTACTTGACATTTATGCAGCGCATTTCATTTGTGGCTGTCCAATTATATTTACACTATGAATTAAACCAGTCTCAACTTCTGTTGTTAGTGACCCATTTTATAGAATGGTATAACATGGTGCAGAATATTGCACACATTAGAAAACAGACAAAATCTAATCACAGCTGTCATTTTGATAAATAATGAAAGAGAGTATCAGTAGCATATGACTTTCAATCACCTATAGCGCCAGCTATAGCCATTTTAAAATACTAACTTATTCATAACTTTTTCCTTATGACATAACAATACTAATAACAGTGTGTGAATATTACCTTGGACTCATCTTAAATCTATTCAACTAAAGTGACTTCTGAAAACTTATTTCTGAGTCAGTGCAGTCTGACTGAGGCTCCTTCCCCTAACGGAAGAAAAAGAAAATCCCCAAACCAGCTCCACATAGATGAAAAACTATCCACCAAAACATTTTATTAGAGCATATCATTTTGATAACTCAAAACCACTCTGGAAGAGTATCAGAATGTTTGTCATCTAAACAGTTGTGCTTGTTTTAATCTTCCCAGAGTAGTGAAGTAAAGCAATCTGCTGAAGCACATGTTTCTCTAGGAGTGAATTTGCTATGTAATAACAGATGGTTTTCTTTGACTCAGTAGATCAGTCTTTCAGTGCAGAGAATAGGAACATCCTAGAGCATTATACTCCTGTTTCCTCAAGGTTTGTGTCATGTGTGTTCAAAACTACAGTTAAGTCACGGTATATGCTTCATTGATTAGCCGTGAAAAGAGTAATGAAAGTGGCATTGATCTCTGCAGCTCCTACTCTAAAATCCTTTGGGATCTTCAGAGGGCCACTACTTGTTTTCCTCTCAGAGGATTATGTTGAAAACAACTGCTCAATCACCATTGCCTTAAACAGCCACTTAAGAGCCAGTTTGTAAGGCAAGGCATGAAAAGAAAATTTTTTTCCAAGTTTAACACTGAATTGAGGATCTAGTACTAAGGTAATATAAGCAAGCAGAAGGTAAATGGGGTTAATGTAGCTGCAGTAGTTTACAGCAGAGCTCAGTTTTGCCTTTTCAAATATATTTTTCATTTAACTCTGTGACATAACTAATTTGGCTCTAGTGTCTGAGAGCGCACCTCAGTTTAACAGTTTGTAGCCTGACTCACCTTTGGAGTAGTGTGCAAGAACTTCAGAGACACCTGTAATTCATATTAGAATGGGAGAAAAATTATGAGAGGAAAACACTGCTTCATATGAGGTGTCTATAAGGTATCTCATTGGCAAGTTATTTTCAAAAGATTGGGCTGGAGTTGAAGGAATATTGAGCTCCAATGGTGTGTCCAGTCAGTAGCATCCTGGGTACTATTGAAGGCATTCGATATTGTTGTGGGAGGGCCACTTTCAAATTACTCCTTATGGTTAGACAATGAAACCAAATGAAGCCTTGCNGGCCCTCTTTTTCAATGTTCAGCATCTGAGAAGGACTCTGTCGATTCCTCTGCCTTTGAAGCCAATCTGAGCATTCTTGAATCCAGTTCCAGCATCCAGATCCTATCTGCCACTGAGTCCAGTCTGGGAGTTCCCCAGTGCCTACTCACAGCATCAGTGGTGATGGTGATATAATTTCCATCAGAGGGTTTGGGTTCAATATTGGGTTTGTAT
>VYZX01000879.1:5156-54200 GCA_013401335.1 Brachypteracias leptosomus
AATTAATACTATCACTACTAGAGTGGTCTTTAGTACTATACTATATCTATAGGTAAAAGCAGCTTACCTGAATAATATGTTTCAGCTTGTCAATAATTTGACTTATTACAGGATCTGTTCCCTTCACTTTTACTTCTGGATTTGCAGACTGAGCTTTGATTCCACTGCCAACCACACGATGTGTATAGCTAGTTTAATACACAAACACAGACACAAAAATGGTTTAGTAAGTTATTCTACTCTCAGAGAGTCATCTTCTAGTTTGTATTAATTCTCATGGCACCAACATTTCATTTTAATGAGATACATTAATTTTATGCACATATTTTTCATGGAAAAGAAATACAGCAGAATATAATTACTGCATTCCGTAAAATAGTATTATTTATTATTGTTTTAATTTTACTACAAACTTTAACAAGAAAAGAGTTATCTACCTCTTCAAGCAAGAAACATTCAGCCTTATTCATGCTTTTTTTGCATGTGCAAAGACTATTTTCCATTTTGGCTTTGCTAAATACAATCTACATGGTGATTGCCTAAATGCATGACACTTCAGGTTTTTAAAACAAATTCCAGATTCTACACAACGCTGGATGTTAAGAACTCCACCTGAAATTTTCTAGTGTTTTGGTGAACACACATGCAGATAGAATATTTACTGCAAGACAACAAACAAATTGTGCATAAGTTTTTTAGCTTTACATAACTGATGTTAGCATGGAGTAGGTCAATATTTGCTTGAAATGTAACAAAGTAATAGAAACCAGATATATGCTCATTCAAGAAAGAACTGCTGTAGTAAGTAGAACATTGTTTCTAATATATCAAAACTCAAATACAGAGACTAAAATTAAGCACTTAGCAGAATTCTGTGGCTTATTAAAATGCAATTCTTCATTCAACTTCCAATGTTACATGTAATACTCAAATTATGCAAGAAAAACTGAATATCTACCTTCTCAACACAAATATTGTACATTATGCAAATATCCTCCATATGGTAGGTTTTATCTGCACACCCTACAAGAGGATAGCTCTATATATCTCTGTCTCAAAAATATTTTGCCAGCTGTTATGCTGTAAGAAAAAGAAAGGAAAGAAACCTATCAGGAATGGAGTAAAAAAATGTCTAATTCCTGCCTATCAGATCTGCATATGAGCACAGACAACACAGCATATTCAAATTTTGCAGGATCTGTTTTATGATAAATATTGCAGGTCCTCCTAGCTCTGCAGAAGGTCTTGCATACATGCTAAACAATGAACACTATTCATTAAAACAGGTTTGCCATGTAACAACAATATTTTGTCTTTGATCTTTGTTTAAATATCCCCATAAGTGAGATTAAAGATATTCCTAAGGAAGCATATGTGGACTCAGATGTCATTTCTAAAATGACATTAGCCATACTCATAGATACAAATTAACCCATTCATGAAAAAAGACTCTAACTTTTCCATAGGTCCCAGAGAGCACAATTCGCCTTCTATATGTGTGTCAAAATTTAGTAGCTCCTTTAAGCATCACAAGACACTTTTTGGACTACGTGTTCTGTAAAATGCTTCAAAAGTGAACTAAATTTAAGGCTTAGCAAAATTTTCCCAGGCTTTTAAGGTACCAAGACCAGCAGTCTTTCATTGCTTATATTCTTTAAAGCATACTGTTTCACACAGTAAATACTAAAATTCCAGACCTTCTACACACAGGTCTGTGCGTGTTATTTAGACCAAGTGTACTCTCTCTCTATTTCTTCTGCAAGCAATCAAGTTCACTGGAAGCAGATATAATACCAAATTTAAGTTTAATTACATATCAAGATATCACAGGACAATCATCTAGGATTAGTCACAAGTTAAAGAGTTCTGCTTTATTCACTCTTCATTTGAGAAAGTAGTCAGTTGTATCCAAGGACACACTGGATCAGTTAAAGGTAAATACTAAAAATAATAAGCTCATTCCTAGAAGCCATTATGGAACCCTTTACTCATTCACTAGCCATGCTATTACTTGGAATGGATGTTAATGCTGCACAATCAGGACAGCAAGGCTTAATGTACTTAATGTAGTTCACTGGAACATGGTGCTTGAAATGAGTTTTAAAAATCTGTTGAATACATTGAATATATGAATGGCTCATACTCTTCATAAAGTGGTGTTTTGGTTTACAGCAGACAGCTTTTTGTGCTGTCTTGTAGTGATGCAATAAAGCTTTTTATACAGCTGTGTACAAAATCTGCTGCCTGCCTGCTAGACTTGGGGGAGTGTTTAACACAGAGTCAACAAATCTTCTGGTAATTCCTAAGGATAAAAAACAAAAACCAAAACCTAAAAACCATCCCAAAAGTCCCTCTTTCACAGTCATCTGTTTAAATCAAAATTGACAATTCAATATGGAATTCATTCCGTTCTTCCTTCCTGTTTTCAGCTGAACACACTACCCTCACCGGATGGACAACTGTTTCAACTCAGCACACTGGTTTAATGCAAACCAGCAATTTCTTTTCATACTATAACACTATATAAAAAAAAATAATCTTAAAAGTTATGGCTATCCCTTCTATACGCTGCTCTCATTTTCTGTTTTACAGCTTGCAAAACCTATGTCTCACTTCCTGTCACACAGAATTCTTCAATTAACACCTTTTTTCAAATGCTGCAAACCCATTACATATTTGCCCGCAAATTGCATAACTATGTGAAAAAGAATATCCTTTCTCTTTTCTCAATACAATTGACAATACTCATTTCTCTAACCAAGCAGGAGAAAATAAAACATACAGAGGTTGAGACTTGCCTAGACTACAATTTTGTTAATTTAGCTCATCTAGGAATTATCTGGCAATGACTCATTTAAGGGTGAATATCATCTGGTTTTCAGCTATTTCCACAGTAAAATATGCACCCTTGAACAGCTAGTATTTACCATAGGACTAACTCCTTTCACATGAGAGAAAGTATCTGGGAAAGTAATACTGTCTTGTGAGTGGACCAGATATTAGGGGTTTCAGTCATGTTCCCCAGCATCTTTAGAAGTGTCATCCTTTATATTCCTATTCAGCTGTGGTTTATAAGGGATACCTGGACTGACTTACCAGTAAAATGTGTTAGCAATTAATTTTGTTCTCTCTCCCACTGTCATTCTTATAAAAGACTATAGAGTTGGAGAATCACAGAATCAGAGAATGCTTTTAGTTGAAAGGGACCTTAAAGATCATCTAGTTCCAATCCTTCTGCCATGGGCAGGGACAACTTTCACTACATCAGGCTGCTTAAAGGCCCATCCAACTTGACTTTGAACACTTCCAGGGATGGGGCTTCCACATTCTTTCCATTTTCTCTCAAAGGCAAAATATATACCTGCTCTCCACATAGAGGAGCTCAATTATCTAATATTAAAATTTATTTCTAGACAATGATTGATTCTTCTTTCTGATGTAAAAAATATACCCTTTTTCTGATTTACACATTTTCAACATTGTCAACTCTGTGTGGTCCAATGATTCTGTGTAATTTTGGGTTGGAAGCTTCAAGTTACCTCAGAAAAATGTCCAAAATCCAGTTGAATGTTCTCTCAGTTCTCACGACTAAGGCAATTCCTATACAAAGTCCCAATTTTCTTACCTAGTAACACTGTCTGTAGAAAATTGTAATTTAACTTCACCTCTTCTGACCACTTTGGTGAGAAAAAGCATCTCTGCACAGAAATCAGATGTACAATATGAGTGGGTGTCCTAGTTTGAGTTAGAACAGGACTAATCTGGGCATATCCATGTATGCCCCTGTCCATTCACCTGCCTGCCCTCACAGCTTTGTAAAGAAACTGAAAGTTTGGTAAGCATTTTCTTCTTTTGAAGTCACTACCAGGCTACTTTTTCTTTCAAGAAATCCACTAAGTCACTGTCAAAGAACTTATTCACATGAGTTACCCAAATTGCATCCTTGCTGACTGCTCAGAGTTGGGGTTTGCTTTTTCCAGTTGACAATAAGAAGCTGAAGCAGAGGTGACACGTGCATGGAGGCAATGAAAGCAGCACACTAGTGCTTGATAATATCACAGCTTTAACTCTGTTAGCACTGAACAACTTTCAGATCATTAGGTATTAGTAGTAATGACCCCTGGAAATTTTTAAGGCCAGTCTGGATGGGGCTCTGAGTAACCTGATCTAGTGGGAGGCGTCCCTGCTCATGGCAGGGGGGTTGGAACTAGATGATCTTTAAGGTCCCTTCCAACCTTGACAAGTCTATGATTCTATGATTCTATATTACTTGTCCTTACCCGTTATGAGTTGTTTAAAAACTTTCTTTCTACACTCTCTCTCAATTCTGATCTTTCTCTCACTTGCAGCTGGCGTGATCCTTTCCAGGGCTGACGGAATGAATTTGTGATTCCCCCTGCTCTCACTGGCTATGAGCCTTCTCACCCTACACAACATTCCCAACCAGAACAGAGCATCTCTCCACCAACCCTGGTCTGTGACAACTGACACATTTCAGCCCAGGCCCCTGACATTTTTATCTGTTACAGGCCCCAGCAGACCTCAAATAAAATGCGTTATATTAATAGAGAAAACTTTTGATCCAGAAGTTGTATAATAAATAATTTTATATTAAGGGAGAATTTAATCTTGAAATAAATCCTCCAGGTTCTGGATGCCAATTTTCCCACAGGAACACGCCTTATGAAGCATCACATATGGAAAATTAAGAAAATAATATTCCTTTGGATGAAACAAAAAGAATTCAATCCAGTTTGGAAGAATGGTTTTCCCCAAATATATTGTATTTGTGTAGCAAGACTTTGGTGGTGGAGGAGGCTACAGGGGTGGCTTCTGTGAGAAGCTGCTAGAAGCTTCCCCCATGTGGAAGAGACCCAATACCAGCCAGCTCCAAAATGGACCCATCACTGACCAAAGCCAAGTCAGTCAGTGACAGTGGTAGTGCCTTTGTGATAATAGATTAAGAAGAAGAAGAAAAAACTGTGCAAGAGCAGCTGGAGGGGTTCAGAATAGAAAAGAAACAACTTTGCAGACTCCAAGGTCAGTGGAGGAGAGGGAGGAGGTGCTCCAAGCACTGAAACGTATTCTCTTGTAGCCCATGGTGAAGACCATGGTGAGGCAGATTGTCCCCCTCCAGGCAGTGGATGTTAATGGTGGAGCAGATATCCATCTGCAGCCTATGGTGAAGACCACGGTGAGGCAGATTGTCCCCTTTCAGGCAGTGGATGTTAATGGTGGAGCAGATATCCATCTGCAGCCTGTGGAGAACCCCATGATCGAGCAGGTGGATACCCAAACAAAGCTGTGACCCCATTGGAAGCCCACTCTGGAGCAGACTCCTGGCAGACCCATGGACCTGTGGAGTGAGGAGCCCATGCTGAAGCAGGTTTGCTGGTAGGACTTGTGATCCTGTGAAAGGGATCTACACTGGAGCAGTTTGTGAAGAACTGCAGCCCATGGGAAGGAATCAAATTGGAGACGTTGGGGAGGACTGTCTCCTGTGGGAGGGACTCCATGCTAGAGCAAGGGAAAAATGTGGGGAATCCTCCCCATGAGGAGGAAGGAGCAGCAGAAGCAATATGTGATGAACGGACCACAGCTCCCCTTTCCCCTCCCCCTGTGCCTCTCAGGGGTGGAGGCAGAGAAATCAGGAGCGAAGTTGAGCCCAGGAAGAATGGAGGGGTGGGAGAAGGTGTTGTAAGATCTGGTTTTATGTCTCATTACCCTACTCTGATCTGATTTATAATAGATTAGATTAATTTCCCAGGTCAAGTCTGTTTTGCCCATGACGGTAGCTGCTGAGTGATCTCCCTGTTCTTATATTGACTCATGAGCCTTTCATCATATTTTTATTCCCCTGTCCAGTTGAGGAGGAGGAGAAATAGAGGGTCTTTGGCAGGCACCTGGCATCCAGACAAGGTCAATCCACAACAGCAAATTTGACAATACTGCCTTTGTGTGCCAGTTCACAGCATAAATGTTGAACAGCATTTTTTATGGGATGTTGCATTGTGAAAGGACAGTCATCTCATCATAGAAACCTCAAATCTGAATACACTCAACATACCAAAGTAAATAAATGCATATATTTGCATTTTTTTCTGTTTTTAGAAATCCTAGCTCACATTAAATTTGCTTTCACTCCAACATGATCTGGCCTTGATCAATCGACACTAGAAACTATCATTTAACTTTGAGTCTTTTGTAATTACAGACTCTGACAAGTCACAAAGCAGGTTGAAAAACCTTTTTCTTTCTTTGGATGTATAATAAGGCATTGATAAACCTTATGAAGTATTGCTTTATTGATTCTTATCATGAAAGTAAGATTATAGAAGTGAATCTCTTTGTTTAGTCTACTCTTTTGCTGCTTGAAATATCTTTTCCATATAAAAATTATAAACTTACTTATATGTTGTTTTACTTTCCACATTCAAACATTCTAATGTGAACTAAATGATCTGTCACAGCTAAATGGGCTATTGGGAATCTGAACATGGTACACAAAACTTCATCCCTGTAGACTTAATATTTACATGCAAAATATGTTTCCCTTTAGTTGAAGGAAAAATATAGAAATCTCAGACTCTTGGTTTGAGAGATTTCATTCATTATAAAGTTTTAATACAGCATTAATCACTTTCTGTTTCTTTTACTCCTAATGTACAAGTAATGGAAAAAGCATTTTGAGGATCCCCATAGAGGCAGCCTGACTTGAACAAGTGTTGCTCAGATTTGAATCCTGGGGGAAAAAAAATGACAAATTTTTCACTAGAGAAATAATAGACCTGCCATCTGTGCTCATTTCTGTACAAGCATGGTAATGTATCACATCCCTTTAATAGGCAGACTTGGTCCCCAAGTACTATTCATTTTCATCAACACTATGAAAAAAACCAAGCATCAATATATTTGCATTCTATGAACATGTATTAAAGTGATGAATAACAAGGTTCCCATTTTCTGAGCTCAATATATGAATATTCATATAAATTTCCTATTATTCACTATTGTATCTATGAACACAGTTGGTGGGGTTTACATTTCATTGTATCAATATCTCTGATCGTGCTTTGTTTTCTGTCACTGATTTTCAACATGCAGTTGGAAAAGCTATTAGAAGTAACGAATATATTAATTCTCATAAGAATCAGCCATTATGGACATGATGCTTAAGGCGGATCTGTGCTTCCATGTTCTTCCAATACAAGTAATCTATATTATATAGTGATGACAACAAATACTGATACACTTTATTTATTGTCAAAAACTGATCACAATTTTCCATTCCTTCACACTAGCTTTGTAAAGTAACATGATAAAGAAATCAATGCTAAGAATGGGTCTGAGCTATAAAGTTTTGATCCAGATCCAAACATCTCGAGTTCAATTCCCAGTGTTAGTAGTGCTTTGTTTCAGACCTGTTACTCTCTAAATTTGCTGCTACTCATCTCTTCCATTAGTCCAGTATGAGGAGAACACAAATTCTTGGTTAGCAACAGATTAGTTCCAAGTATAGTCAACCTTACACATAGTTAGCCTTACACATAGTTAATATATTTCTATTTGTCACAATGTCATTTAACTATGAGTCTTCTGTAACTATAGACTCTGACAAGTCACAAAGTAGGTTGAAAACCCTTTTTCTTTCTTCACATGTATAATAAGTTTTAAGAAACAAATTAAATACAAAAAGAAGGAACATTGATTATAGAAATAGCAGGGAAAATTTTGCATTGAAAGCCTCTATTTCAGTGCTTCCAAATAGAAATTCCTGTGGTTTGTGAAAGTGGAACTGTGGTATACAGATGTGCATCGGAAACAGAAGTCAGGCAGAAATAGAAATAAATTAAAGTTCAGAGCTTCACCCAGACTAATATTTGTAAATAGTACAATAATTTCAGTTTAATCTCATTGTAACAAACAGGTAAAATACCTACACGTTGCTGGGGGAACACACAGAGCTGGAAATTGGACCTACCAGGCACAGGTTCTGCTGAGCTTGCTAAGTGTTTCAAGACCCTAGCCTAAGATTCAAGAGCCAGTAGTTTTGATTGATGGTAAGAAAGGCCATTATTAAAACCCAGAGCACAGATAGCCCATTGCACCACATAGACCCCAGAGATATCCTTAACATCCATTCCCAGATACTCATTCTGGAATTCTGAACTCTTTTTTTCAAATCTGTGACTCTTTTTTTTTCATTGGTTTCATTGATCTGTTTACCTTAGTGTCATGATTTATGAAGAGTAACATCTTAATAGATATAAAACCCTTCTCCCCCAAAAAACCAATCAATGATTAAATAGAAGTCTTGTGGCTTTCCCTCTCCAACATAATAAGAACTTGTGATATAGTGACATGAATGTTGTTAGTGTCAAGAAAAAAGATGACATAGTCATGAGTAAGCCCAGATGAGGTCTCAGGCATAGTGTGACACCAGTAGGACCCTCTCAGCTGTGGAAAAGCTGGATCTTTTGAGTACAGGAATATTTTAAACAGCTAAATACCTTCCAAATCTTGACAAAAACTATATACTGTTAGATCAGAAAAATAAGCATTATCTAGTCATGATAATGAGTGCCAAGATACTTAAATGACTATGAAGAATATTCACAACAGTCAAGTACTTAAAGAAACTGATTTTGCCTAAGGATCAATGACAAGGTGCAATTTTACCTGAAAAATAGAATTTGTACAGATGTATACAAAAAATTATATGTTTATGCAAAATTTTTAATCAAGGATTTTTTTTCACCCAGGACTGTCTCATTTTGCTTATTGCTTATAGGTTCAACAGGAATTAAATCCACAGGACAAACCTACAGAATGTAACCCACCCATCTCCACCCCCCCTCCTCTGAAAAGAGAAATATTCTTCAGGAAGTTTCAAAAAGCTGGGAACTGCTGTCTCTGAAAGCCATAAGTCTCTTGCTGTGATTTCTAAGTTGTGAAAAATCTGAGCAAGGGTGTAGCATGCATGAACTTCTAATTGTTCTATTTCTATGTCTTTCATATTCCCGATTAGAGAGGAGCCCAACTTTAACTAGAGAGACAGAATGCCCTATGTTTTTTTAGATAACTTTTCTACTAAGCAATCATTATTGGCTGACATGCCACCAATGACAAGTTTACAGGGGAACTGCACATCACCAAAACTCATGGTTTCTTATTGTCTTTTTAGTGAAAATGATCCCTTTAAATAAAACCAATTTAAGTCAGAGACACTATAGGCTTGAAGTTTCCTTTCATCACAGATCAGACTGTTGGAGAACTCAAGAAGCCTCTATGTACATTTCTAAAAAATTATGTTTCTTCATGTCCTCATAGTCCTGGGAATTTCTGCAGACAAAACATGTAGTCACGGGTCAAGACAGTAACCTCCTCCAGTTACTGCAAAAAAAAAATGAACGTCAACAACAGATTTCTTTTTTTTATATGTGTGAGCTTGAAACACTGTACAGACAAGCAGGTTAGAACTATACTTTTCCTGATGATGGTGACGATAAGAAGTGAAAAACAGAGGGACTAACTTTGCCTTTAACGTTTTCATGTTCACTAGGACATCAAGCATACAAATCCAGAAAAAGAACTGAGGATATTGAGTGAGATTCAAACTTACTGTTTCTTCTACTGATTGGAAGAAATGATGTTGAACTTCTTCTAGGCAGTTGGACCATGTTCCACGTATAAGTTCATCACAGTTTTGATGTTAGCTGTGTATTCCAAAAGCCATTAATTAATAAGCAAGAAGTGCTAATGGTACTTGATGTACCGAAGGCTTCATTAGGCAAACAGAAGACTTCCAAAAGCACCAACTTCTTTCCAGTTCCTATGTACGGGACATGTGTTTAGAAGGATTGCTTTACTAAGCATCTGAAATTGTGTACATGTTGTACATCTGTTAAGTAAGACTATCCTTTTTGCAAAGAATCCAAGTTATAACAAAGTGAAAAACTAATAAAACTAAATTTTCTTTTTCAGAAAAAGTGCTGTAATCTACACACTGAAAATTCATGTTTTGAAACTTTCTTCTAGCACAACAAATAAATTCTGATCATGCTTAAAAGTTGATCAATTGTGACATTTCTGAAATATACCAAATTTGCCTGGATCTGCATAAACTCATTAAAGTACTCTATGTCAAGCTAAGGTTATATAAAATGTTTTTAAACTACTATCTTTCCCTGCTGATTTTCCTTCTTCCTTTTCTTGGACATCATCTGAATAAGTCAAAGAATTCTAGAACAGTTCTACCTAAATGTTGTGCAAGCTGAAATACATTTCCCAATAACTGATGTTATTTCCTACTGTAAAGAAAATTTCTATATCATGCTATCAATATCAGAGATCTTTGTTTTGTTTGGCTTCAAAATTTAATCTTTACACTGTTTCAAAATTCTCACTTGAACATGGAAATTAGTCTTCTTGTCAATTAATGGTAAAGACTGTAATAGTTATCTATGTGTACATATCTCAGCAGTCTGTTGCCAAATTCCAGACAGGGAAACTATTCTTGTGATGGAAAAAGAACACCACAAAGAGCAAGACTAAACACCCCACACAACAGCTCTGTTCTGACAAATAGAAACTTAAACTCTGCTAAGCATCACACACTAGTGGGAGCAACTCCACTCCAACAATGTCCAAAATCTCTATAGAAGTAAAAGAAAAAGCATCTGAGAGGGAACTGCTATCAATCCGTGACGCATCTTTACAAATAAATGTGTTCTAGTAATTGCAAGTTCCATTGAAAAGAAAAGAACTGAAGAGGAGTTTTGAGACAGATATTTCATTTAAACTAGGTGCCTAGGGAAAGTCACATGTTTAAAATTGAGAAAATAAATTCTTATTACATTAGAAGATAACTAAATAGCAGACATATGGAAGCACACTAAATCTAGACAAATAAGGATATCAACATCTTGTAGTATTCTTGAAATTTTCTTACAACTTTACAATTTTTCTGTACTTTCATTTAATGAAGCAAGGAAATGAGATATATTAAATGTCATAAACAAGCATAAATATTTATAGCAAATAGTTGTCAAAACAAAAGGAATTATCATGGAAAAACAATTCAAACAACTTGGAAACACAAAGCTGTCAAGCCTAATTAGTCTAAAATTGAGAAACCTGCTTGCCCTATACGATACTAAAATATTTTTGCTTGGAAATGACATAAGGGTCATGTAACTATGGCATTATGTAGGACACCAAACCTTGGAAACAGAAGTCTGACATTTCATATTTTGTCCAACACAATGCTGCAGCACACAAAGCAAAGAGATTTGGAATGCACCTGATAATTTTGGGACTGATACCTGACACAGTGCTGGCACAGCCAATATCTCCCAGCCACATGAGGACTATGTCACTACAAATCATGTCAAAGGTTCACTCTCACAATCCATACTTTGTTATTGAGTGGTTTATTTTTCTGAGGTAATTTATGGAAAATTAGCACAAAATGACAGTTAAGTTGTGGTGAAGGACTATCAAGTAGATAATAAACCTGAATATGATTATTGACAAAAGAAAAGAAGGTCATTCAGCAAATAAAGGTCAAATGAAGGCATCAACCTAAGTCACTGTGCAATGTTAAGAGTGAAATGCTATTTCAGCAAGTTCATTGACATGAGCCACTTGACAGATCTTTTCCTGTTTATTCTAAACAGTTAAATTCCTTGTAGTGGTGAAGATACTTTTTTACTGGCCCTCTCTGTTGTCAAAGTACACTTAGAGTTAGCAAAAGATTGGTGGATTAATAATAAGTCAATGTAAGTGGCCAATCCATGTCTGTGGCTTTGGATTCATTGTATCTTCCTTATTTATCTAAATGTACATGAATGACTATGCTGCAAAACAGGAATTGATGGCATGTATCCAACACATGATGCTTTTCATCTTAAATGTTTTATAATCTCTGTGCTTATTATTAATTTTGTGGTTTGGTAGGAGTTTTGGTTGTTTATTGGGTTTTGGTTGGTTGGGGTTTTGGTTGTTTTGGCTTGTTATTTTTCAAAACTAAAGCATTTTCATCTAATCTGTTCCCATTTTCAATACTGTTAAATCCTAGAGAATACAACATTATCTTGAGGAAATACAGGGTGTAACTCTCTCTTCACTCAAATCAGTTTTACACTTACACAAACATGTTTACTTCATGTACATCTGTGTGGGAGGAAAATCAGTCTCAAGCTATATTACTATACAATTTAGATTGGTTTCATTTTTATACAAAAGATATCGGGCATTTTACTGGAAAAAAAATTGTTTTCTCAGCAACTAGAAGTCTATTCAGCTACTAACCTGTAACTGTTTTCTTATTTCACAGCTTTATTATTCACAGCATCTTTGCTGGATGCATGTGTGTTACCTGATTTTCAAAATACCTGCATTGCCTTGTCTCAGAGTGCAGTGAATAGCTCATGTGAAGAACAAATACAGAGTTATGAATCAGAGGCTCTAGAGCATGCTGTATTTTATTAAATAATAGAAACAAGCATTACAGTATAATGTCAGTTATGTACTAGTATTACTTAATCTTTATGGGAAATTAAGCACTTTTGGGAGGATGGAGCCAAGCTCTTCTCAGTGACATCCAGTGACAGGGCAAGGAGCAATGGGTACAAGCTGGAGCATGGGAGGTTTCAGGTAAACATAAGAAAAAATTTTTTCATGATAAGGGTGACAGAGCACTGGAACAGGCTGCCCAGAGAGGTTGTGGAGTGTCCTTCTCTGGAGATATTCAAAATCCACCTGGATGTGTTCCTGTGTGACCTGATCTAGGTGATCCTGCTCTAGCAGGGGGGTTGGACTAGATGATCTTTCGAGGTCCTTTCCAACACCTAACGTTCTATGATTCTGTGAATGCCATATTTTATCAGTTACAGTTGAGTAAAGGTTTCATTCTGTACTGGTCCTTAATACTAAAGCCTTATACCAAGGATAAATATGATTGCCTTAACCTTTGATGTTTTCCACTCTTCCTGAGCAGCATGATGGGTAATTTTATTTCAGGACATGCTACAAAGAATATGGGCTTTAAATAAAGTCATATTCAAAGATAGTGGCATATACATGAAGAGCTCCAATTTCAGAAGCCACTCATAGCAGAGTAATCAACTGAAGTGTCTAGAGAAGGCTGAAGGGCTGTCTGAGAAGCCACTGGGAAAGTATTTGAACTGTTCTATTAAGACATGTCTCCTTTATTTTGAATTTTGTGAGATAAAATCATATCAGTACCACAAAGGTATATTTTAGATGAACATTCTTAGTATCAGACAGAATAGGGAAAATGTAAACAGTATAGACAAAGCAAATCACAGTACAGGGGACATAAGAACAGATAAAAACACATTTGAAGAAGGGATAAGACCATAGTGTTTCCCGCAACACTTCAGATTAATGGTCCTTGACTTCATGTATGATGTAGCACCATCTTATAATGTTTCTTTAAAAAGATGAATTCATTTTTTACCCTTTCCAACCATCCCTTTTTGTGTCTTTTTAAAAAGACCAATTATCACATTGAATTACTGTTTTTCTTCAGATATATATGAGTGGATGTAAATGCACTTATTTCCTCTTCCATGGATAAAGGTTCACAGGACAAAAGTAGTAAAAATATCTTTTACAGAAGGATAGAGAAGATCATATTTCCAAGTCCTAATAAATATCATTGCTTCAGTTTTATTGTCACGTGACTTGTTCTTTGTTTTGCAACATTGTAACAAAATTACAATGAAAATGTGACAGCGACTCGGTTTCACTTTATTCTTCCCATTCATCCAAATCTTAATAAAATAGAGACTTTAGATAAACATGACATAGTTTTGAGGATGATAGATCACTGGAATGGGCTGCCCAGAGAAGTGGTGGAGGCCCCATGCCTGGAGTCATTCAAGGTCAGGCTTGATGGGGCTCTGAGCAACCTGACCTAGATAGAGATGTCCCTACTTGTGAAGGGAAGTTGGACCAGATGACCTCTGGAGGTCCCTTCCAGCCTAAAACATTCTATGATTCCAGTTTTCCCCTGAGAATGCC
Organism: Brachypteracias leptosomus; assembly: GCA_013401335.1. Lineage (NCBI taxonomy): Eukaryota > Metazoa > Chordata > Aves > Coraciiformes > Brachypteraciidae > Brachypteracias > Brachypteracias leptosomus. The sequence continues at coordinate 19,206 of VYZX01000879.1, forward strand.
ACCATAAGAAGGAGGAAGACAACAAAATTATTATCAATTGTATTCCACTTACCTGTCTTTAGCTATTTAAAAATAAGGCATCTATTGTCTAAGCTTCCCCAACAGTAGAGGGAGAGAAAAAAAAGGCAGAAAAGGGCCTGTTGAGGGAAAAACAACACCTACTGTAGGATTAGATTATGACCAGTCATCTACATTGGACATGCCTCATAGACAACTAGTCTAGATACAATACAAANTGAGCCTTGGACTACTCATTGCAGAAGTCGTAAGCTTCCTCAGCAAGCCTATTATTCTCTGTGTTTTTCAGTTTTCCATTTGTAAAATCATTTAATTCTTACTTCTCTGTATCATGGAAGATGCTATGAAAAGACAAGAGTTAAATATTATAAAGTGTCCAGCTACTGCAATAATAAGAACTGTATACCTGAGCATCACTAGGATGTCAAAGAACTTTGTTTTTTTTCTGGAACGTGCAGTTCAGTGCATTCTAGAAAACAGTGCAGCTGATGACAAGGTCTTATATTCCTTTTTGTTCCTAAAGAAGCTCAAAGCATTTCATTTTCTGAAATGTTCAGTAGATTCTGACAATTTGAAGGACAAAACATATGAGAAATTTATATGGATTTTAATGTACTGCTGGAATTTAAAGATCTTCCTAAGAAAAGAAGTGTTCCACATTCTTCCTTTGGGATTGGAAGGAGGAGAAGTCTATTATATATTTTAAGTTTGGAAGCTCTGTGTGGCTGCTTAGTATGCAGTCTGAAGGGAGAATCAACCTAGACAGGGTTATTCTCAGAGATTTGATTTTTAACTTCACTTGTGATATTACCTTGGTTACAGAAATTAATGTCAGGTAAGTAACAAGAGGTTCAAGGATAATGTAAGTCAAGCCAGCTATCTTCCCTATGGGAAAAGCTGTCAAAAGAAGACAAGAAAATGGGGTCAAAGTGTTGCCAAAAATGCTCTTCAGGAAAACAGCACTCTGCAGCAAGTATTACATGTCTGAAAATATTAAATGAATCTTGTGTTCCAAAAATAGACATAATTCCTGTCTATAGTTACATATTTCTACATGTATGTATATGCATATATATGTACAGATGTGTACATTTCTGTTATGATCTACATACTGAGACAAATTTAAGTATCTCTGTCCTGTGTCATAGACCTTAATTAAATAATCAAAATGTTTATGAACAATAGTTGGATTTTAAAAACGCTGTAATAATGAGAACTTTCACTGAGAGAAGAAAACCCATTTCTGTGTCGTGGGAGTTGAGAAAGTAAGGTTTCACTTGTGTCTCTACATATTCCAAATTTAACATTGAACAAACAACTGGAAACTAGGGCTTCAACACTACGAGAGTGTTGCAGTGATATTTTAGTTATAAGTTTCAGGTCATCGGCTGATGTAAAGAAAACCACAGCCTAATTTCTTAGGCAAAATATCTGGAGAGAGAACAGTTTAAGATAGGGATTCACAATGGCCAGCACAATTAGTTTTAGTAAACAGGAATCAATATATTTCTTAAGCGAAACATCATTTTATCTTAATACACACAAATTTCAAGCTGTCTAAAAAATATTTCTCTTCACTGTGATGTTTTATATAAATTCTATCTCTTCCATGGAATTTACTTCATTGTCAACAGAGACGATTAAACATAATAATTCAGATAACTGATATGCCTCAGATTTATTCCATGTTGTAACAAAAGAAAGAGCTGGATACAGGAAACTCTCCTCTCTGTTGACAGAGTGTTAGTCAGTCAGTCACATTAGTAGATCGTTCATTTATAGACTAATTTGGCCAGAGAGAAAAAGGACTGTGGTTTGTTCTTAATATTTGGGGAGTAAATGGAGAAAGAGAAATGTTCCTATATCTTTAAACAAAGGTACATATTCTTTGTTTTACGGTTACTGGATAAAACGATGAAATATTCATGACAGCGGAAACTGCGACTATGACATCTAGTTCCTAGCAAACCATTCTAATCGTTAGGCTAGAGGCACATGATCATTCCTGAAATGTTTTTTCAACTCGTGAATCTCAAATTACTCCATACAAACTGAAGCAGTATCAGTGGGACAGACTGAAAACTGCCTTTTCTGATGCCTGCCTATATTCCTGTGGATTTTGAGCAGTGGCCCTGAACCACACTCAGGAATGAGCTGTACTCCCTACCCTGGTGTCATGTTTTTAATTGCTGAATTAAAGGAAGCAGGAAACTACCTTTTTAACAGCACTGAATCCTCCTCAGGTTTTTGTTGGTTTTGTTGTGTTGGTTTTTTTTTTGTTTTTTGTTTGTTTGTTTTAAATGCATCCTAATCAGTTAAATGTGTTCTGAAAACATCTAACAGATTGCATACTGCATATAAAACAGTCAAATCTTTTAAATTACAAAGGTCAAGGAGGTTAGGACTTGAGCTGGAATTCAGCTGTTCCACACTCTTATCCCTGAAATAGGTTTTTAACAGGTAGGGATGAAACCAAACTTGGCAAATGGTTTAAAGAAGTGCCATACAAAGATAAGCAGTAAATACATGGAGCAGCATGAAGAGCCATGCAAACTTCTGATGTACGGAGGTTTGGAGTAGAAACTGAGAAAGAAGACAGAGTAGCTCTGAATGATCAAGCTGTATCAAAAAAGCAAGACAAAGTTAAGCCCATGGAGATTTTTGAAAACCAGGATGGTACATTTCATCATTATTGATTTGGATCTAAAGAGTAAAAATGAAAGGAAAAGAAAAGTAGAATTGTGAATGTTTAATATAAGATATTCAGGTTATCAGTGCACAAATATATCCATATTTAGTTTGTGTTCCTGCCAAATATTCTTTGCATCCCTCCAAGTTTCTAGCTTATACAATGAAGTAAGTAATTCCAAGTATTTGTCGGCTTTAAGGACAATATGTGGGTCAGAAGTAAAATATGGCTCAGAAGCAATTGTTTTGATATAAAATGAGATTGCTAAAGGAGATGATCTTATCACTCTAGAATTTTGGTAAGTGCTACATTTCAAATAATACACATGCAGCCCTGATTTAGAATGATACATTTTATTATTTTTGTAGTGCTTAAAATGAACATAATATCATTTGTCTATGAATCTAAGTGATAATAATCAAAAGAATCACTCATCCACTTCATTTTATTGAAAGTCTGATGTGGTGACTAAATCAGCTATCTTTGCAATCCACCAAGAAGAACAAAAAAAAACCCTGTAAGGTAATAAACTGAACTGACCATCAGTGTTTTCAGTAACAGTTCAGAATATACAGTTATTTAGGAATACATCCCTTTTTGCTAACAAGTATTTCCTAACAATGTATGTGCAGCTTCCCTGAACAGGATCTGGAGGCCAATACCAAGTTGAACATGAAACAGCAAGGTACCCTTGCTGAAAAGTGGGCTGCATCAGGAGTGTTGCCAACAGATTGAAGGAGGTGATCGTTTCCCTCTACTCAGCACTGGTGGAGCTCACACCTGGAGTACTGAGACCAGTTCTAGACTTCTCAGTCTAGAGAGACACAGACACACAGGAGAGAGTCCATAGAAGGAATTGAAGCATCTCTCCTATTAGGAAAGGCTGAAAGAATTGGGACTGTTTGGCCTTAAGAAGAGAAGGCTCAGGGGGAATAATATCGATGTATATAAATACCTGAAGGGAGGGTACTAAGAGGAGGGAGCCAGTGGTGTCAAGTAACAGATCAAGAGGCAATGGGCACAAGCTGAAATACAGGAGATTCCCTCTGAACATCAGGAAACACTTTTTTAATGTGAGGGTTACCAAGCACTAGCACAGGTTGCCCAGAAAGTTTATAGAGTCTCCATCCTTAGAGATATTCAAAAGATTTCTGGACATGTCCTGGGCAACTGGCTGTTAGTGGCCCTTCTTGAGCAGAAGAGTTGGATCAGCTGACCTCCAGAAATGCCTTCCAACATCAACTGTTCTCTAATTATATGAATGTATAGTTACTGATTTTTCATTTATTGATAATGAATTATGTATTACATTCTTCCTTCACAGTGTTACTCATATTTACAGCTCTTCATTACTGATCAGTAATCTTTAGACCAGTCATTGAAACCATGCAATGGGAAATTGGAACTTGGCAGAAAAATTGTGTGTGTGTGCATAAATTCTATTTCAGATTAGAGTACTGTTTGAAATGCAGGCTTTCTATATTATTAACAAAATATTTTTTTTCTTAGAATTCTGGGTCTGCTATCAACTATTTGGCTTCTTTGTTATTAATTAAGACAGCAGAAAATTGAATGTTCCATTTAGCCCAGGGCTTCTACAGGTATGTCAGCCAGAAAAGGAAAGTCAAAGAAAGAGCACTTCCCTTAAAGAGCAAGACTGGCAAAGTGATAACAACATACAAAGAGAAGACTGAGGTACTCAACAACATTTTTGTGTCGGTCTTTACCTGCAACCTCTCTTCCCATACCTCCCAGGCTGATAGTTCACAAGCTGGGGATTAGAGGAGCAAAGACCTGCCTGCTCTAAGGTTTGTGACCACCTGAGGAACCTGAACAAACATGTCTAGGGACCTGATGAGATACATCCAAGAGTCCTGAAGGAATTGGCTGATGTAGTTGCCAAGCCACTCATGACATTTGAAAACTCATGGCAGTCAGGCAAAGCCTCTGATGATTGAAAAAATGGAAACATTGCATCCATTTTTTAAAAAGGTACAAAGGAGGACTTTGGGAACTACCAACCTGTCAACCTCACCTCTNTGTTCTACTCTGCTCTGGTGAGATCTATGATACTATAGCAGTATTGTCTTATTTTAGATCTTAGTAGTAGCTGAGGACAAATCCCATCTTGTCCCCAAGATTCCTATTTATAGCACTGAAAGCTCATGGAAGGCTTTCACTTTCCAGATCAGATTTTGCTTCTCATTAAAAATCATACGGACATTGCTATTTACCAGACTGCTGATACACTCCTTCTGGGCACTGTCTGAGGAATTTTTAAGAACTTAAGATTTTTCACCTTTTCTTATACCCTAAGCTCATTTCTTTTTATTCCTTGGGGAGTTTACTCTACCGTCATATGTTGTGAAACAATGAAGATTTGTGACCAATTGCTGACCATAAGCCCACGATTTTCGTGGCCACAAGTCTAGAGATGTACTCTCTCTAGAGCAGATTAGCTATGTCCATGTTACACAGAACTTGACTCTGGAGTCCTTTTTTGTTCTCTTGAGGTAATGTGGTCCATTATAATTTTGTGTGATTTTTAAAATAAGACTGATGGAAACTCCATGAGTACTAGGTGGCAACCTGCCAGAGAGGTATTTTTATTGCATGAAAACAAGGGAATGCAATGGATGTATCATGCAGGTACTGGAGGCATTTAAGTATACAACACTTCATGAGGTAGTTCCTCATAGGTGTGGAGGGTGGACATAGCCAGACCTTCTGCCTTACTATCCTTTAGGAATGGTTCTTGAAGTGAACTTTGTTCTGTACTGTGCATAGCATTGGGTGGTTCAAAATAAAGTCAGAGAGTGGACTAACATGTTAGCCATGAGGATGAACCATATAAGTACTGAAGCTTGCTGCCTAGACATCTTTTACTTCATGGTGTGAATGTGTTCCAATTATTTTTCTAGTAGCTTCTTACTATTTGATGGCCTCTGTAGGCTCATAGCTCCATCCAAGTTTTTGTTTTCCTGTCTTTGTCCCACTACCTACTTGTATATTCCCACCAATATAGGCCTTTCAGACAAGGGTAACATATGCTGCAGTCATGGTGCTTAAAAAAAACCCCTGCATTTTAGACTACCTCAGTTGATGTTTCCATGCTTATTCTCCTGCTTTGGAACTTCTGTCTGATTACATTTATGTACTGTTGTGTTTTCCTCTTTAAATGCAGTGCTACTGACAATTTTCTCCTCTCTCTGGGAGTTTGAACTGTTGTGTAAGTGGCCTTAGTCCCACCACCCTAAGGCCATTCTCCAGACTTCACGGTTTCCTCCAATAAATTTGTATTTTCTTGAGGAGAATGTAGTCTGCCAATAAAATACCCGCTGAAACAACAGTATACAGAACTTTTAAATATTTGTATACAAATGAGGAAATACTTTTTTCTTTTTTTTTCTTTTCCCTTGAGCATCCTCCTTATAGCATAATGTCTGATTCAGCTAATTATATTAAAAATATTTAATANACAATGACATAGATAGTGGGATCGACTGCACCTTCAGAAATTTTGCTGACAACACCAAGCTAAATGTTACAGTTGGCATGCCTGAAGGACAGGATGTCACCCAGAGAGACCTAGAAAGGCTTGAGAAGCGGGCCTGTGTAAGCCTCATGAGGTTTAACAAGGCCAAGTGCANGACTTTGGTGGGCACCTGGAATCCAGACAGACTTAATCCACCACAGGTCTAAAGGAAGTAAAATCAAGAAGGGATGGAAGAGTTTTGATAACTTTACACTCTCTAGTAAACACAAGTTTTTCTTGCAAATACCATAGATCATACAGTCATAATCTTGGCTGCATGGCCTCATGGACTAGAATTTGATTTTCTAAAGAGCTAAACTCTTTCTGCAAAGCTTCGAGGTGTTTTCACTTAACCATTTTCTTTTCCTTTTGGCCTGGTTTGAGCTAGAACAGAGCTAATTCTGTTCAATGATTTTACTTTTCAGCTAAGTCTCTTCTAAGTAACTGCACCTGTTGAAGTTAATGGCATATTTTGGCAGACAGTGTCTGCTTCTAGCAGTGATAATACTTGATGTTTAGAGATACTATCACAGATCAGTATGCAGGAAAGATCTTGCTTATACTTGCTCCTATGGAGACCAAGGTCACTGCTAAATCTTGTGTACCACATTGAGGGGTGAAAAAAGTAAAAGGCCACACCTGCAGGGAGAAGCAGCCAGGACAGGTGACCCTAAACTGACCAAGGAGGTATTCCATTCCATATATGTAATATTCAATATAAAGCCAAGGGATCACAAGAGTCAAGCTCTCTTCTTCAACCCATGGCATTTCAAGGAGGACTTTGTCTGTTCTGCCTTCGATCTCTATCTGTGTGCTCCTGAATCAAGTTCCAGAATCCAGCTCCTGAATCAAGTTCCCTTCTGCCACTGAGTCCAGTGCCATGATGTAACTGCTATCAGAGGGATTTGGTTCGATATTGGTTTTGTATATATTTCATTTTATTATTATTTTCATTAAAGCTGTTTTAGTTTTCTTTTCCAAACCATGTCTGTCTCCCTTATTCCCTTTCTCTTCCCCTCTGTCTAGAGGCCAGCCCAGCCCTAGCCATTGATATCTTTAATCAGAAGTTCAACCATGTCCTGCAGTATTATCTCTCTCCCTCAACTATATATATGGACAACCTAGGGTGCCTTAGCTCAGCTGCAGACATCTAGGATCTAGTTCAAATCCTCACACACAAGTGCCTAGAGTCATTTTGAAAGCCTAGGATGCCTTAGATGATAAAGGAACCATATTTCAGATCTGACAGAGGTGCTGGAGGAGACCTGCACCCTTCTTGCATGGCGTATGGATTCAGGATACCCAGAGTGCCTCCAACAATGCAAGGCAAGGATGTTTATGTACCTCAAGCAAACCCTCCATGACACCCATGTAGATCTCATCAACAGAGGTAATAAGACTTCTAGAAAGATGTCAAAAAGGCGTGAGACACTTCAGTTTAATAATAGGCCCTGTGCCATACACATTTACATGTCTGGACTGATCTCCTGCCCTACAGATATTTCAAGTGCCTGAAGCTGAGCTGGCATGACATATGACAGAGAGTCAAAGAAACTAGTTCATTAAAGGGTATTTGAGGTAACCCAAAATGCTTCTCAATTTAATCCATTTAGTTAACCTTTTGAACTAGGACCAATGAATCTGCCACAAGCCATAATATAAATTATCTCTATGAAATTAAACATTGTATACTAGTATAATGGTTCAGATGCAGTTTAAAAATATTTTGATGGAAGTCAGNTTCACCAAGGGCAAGTCCTGTCTGGGCAACCTAGTGGTCTTCTGTGACAGTGATTATATCAGTGGATAAGGGAAGAGCTATGGATATCCTCTATCTGGACTTCTGTAAAGTCTTTGACATGGTCCCAAATAACATCCTTCTCCCTAAATTGAAGAGATATGGATTTGATTGGCAGACTGTTTGGTGGATAAGGAATTGGTTGCACAGTTGCATCCAGAGGGTAGCTCGATGTCCAGATGGAGATAGGTGACAAAGGATCCATACTAGGACCAGTGCTGTTTAGTTTCTTCAACAATGACATAGATAGTGGGATCGACTGCACCTTCAGAAATTTTGCTGACAACACCAAGCTAAATGTTACAGTTGGCATGCCTGAAGGACAGGATGTCACCCAGAGAGACCTAGAAAGGCTTGAGAAGCGGGCCTGTGTAAGCCTCATGAGGTTTAACAAGGCCAAGTGCAAGGTCCTACACCTGCGTCGGGGCAATCCCTGGTGTCAATACCGGCTGGGGGATGAAGGGATTGAGAGCAGCCCTTTGGAGAAGGACTTGTGGTACTGGTGGATGAAAAGCTAGACATGAGCCAGCAATGTGCACTTGCAGCCCAGAAGGCAAACCATATCCCAAACTGCATCAAAAGAAGCCTGACCAACAGGTCAAGGGAAGTGATTCTGTTGTTCTACTCTGCTCTGGTGAGATCTATGATACTATAGCAGTATTGTCTTATTTTAGATCTTAGTAGTAGCTGAGGACAAATCCCATCTTGTCCCCAAGATTCCTATTTATAGCACTGAAAGCTCATGGAAGGCTTTCACTTTCCAGATCAGATTTTGCTTCTCATTAAAAATCATACGGACATTGCTATTTACCAGACTGCTGATACACTCCTTCTGGGCACTGTCTGAGGAATTTTTAAGAACTTAAGATTTTTCACCTTTTCTTATACCCTAAGCTCATTTCTTTTTATTCCTTGGGGAGTTTACTCTACCGTCATATGTTGTGAAACAATGAAGATTTGTGACCAATTGCTGACCATAAGCCCACGATTTTCGTGGCCACAAGTCTAGAGATGTACTCTCTCTAGAGCAGATTAGCTATGTCCATGTTACACAGAACTTGACTCTGGAGTCCTTTTTTGTTCTCTTGAGGTAATGTGGTCCATTATAATTTTGTGTGATTTTTAAAATAAGACTGATGGAAACTCCATGAGTACTAGGTGGCAACCTGCCAGAGAGGTATTTTTATTGCATGAAAACAAGGGAATGCAATGGATGTATCATGCAGGTACTGGAGGCATTTAAGTATACAACACTTCATGAGGTAGTTCCTCATAGGTGTGGAGGGTGGACATAGCCAGACCTTCTGCCTTACTATCCTTTAGGAATGGTTCTTGGAGTGAACTTTGTTCTGTACTGTGCATAGCATTGGGTGGTTCAAAATAAAGTCAGAGAGTGGACTAACATGTTAGCCATGAGGATGAACCATATAAGTACTGAAGCTTGCTGCCTAGACATCTTTTACTTCATGGTGTGAATGTGTTCCAATTATTTTTCTAGTAGCTTCTTACTATTTGATGGCCTCTGTAGGCTCATAGCTCCATCCAAGTTTTTGTTTTCCTGTCTTTGTCCCACTACCTACTTGTATATTCCCACCAATATAGGCCTTTCAGACAAGGGTAACATATGCTGCAGTCATGGTGCTTAAAAAAAACCCCTGCATTTTAGACTACCTCAGTTGATGTTTCCATGCTTATTCTCCTGCTTTGGAACTTCTGTCTGATTACATTTATGTACTGTTGTGTTTTCCTCTTTAAATGCAGTGCTACTGACAATTTTCTCCTCTCTCTGGGAGTTTGAACTGTTGTGTAAGTGGCCTTAGTCCCACCACCCTAAGGCCATTCTCCAGACTTCACGGTTTCCTCCAATAAATTTGTATTTTCTTGAGGAGAATGTAGTCTGCCAATAAAATACCCGCTGAAACAACAGTATACAGAACTTTTAAATATTTGTATACAAATGAGGAAATACTTTTTTCTTTTTTTTTCTTTTCCCTTGAGCATCCTCCTTATAGCATAATGTCTGATTCAGCTAATTATATTAAAAATATTTAATATGAAGCAAATGAAAACCTAAAACACCAACATAAGTTACCACAAGCACTGTGAAGCACTGGAATAGGTTTTGGAAAAGTTATGGAGTTCCTATTTGTGATTTGATGCTAACAATCCTGTACTGCCATGAGTCTAACAACAAACTCTAACAAGGCTTGGAAGCTGCAATTTCATCTGAACTGCTGAGCTCTACACAGAAGACAATAAAGCAAAATTTTAATATGCCCATTATTGTATTATAGCAACATAGTCTATTATTTTGGCCTTTTTGCCATTTCCTACTTAATTTTGAGTTAACACGGGGATGTATTTTTCATTAGGATATAACTTTTCAACCAGTGTAGAAGGACCACAGTGAATAAGTCACAGAAAGAACACTTGGGTCAAAATACTCAGGGGACATCTCAGAAATACTAATTATTCAGGTCGTTGATTTTGCTACTTTGTTTTCAGAACACTAGTGAGTCACCAATGGCATGGAATAATTTGTTCAGCATGTAGCATTCACAGAGAACAGTATTAATGCAATCTATATTTTCTGATATAATTGAGACCCAATGTTATGCTCTTCATTCAAAGGAATTTTCAATTTAAGGTCCTAATCTTTCAATGAGTCTATTCAAAGAGGCCTCTCTCCAGGCAGATAATGGAAAATTTAGACCTTGATTACAAATAGAATTATTTTTCTAATGTCATACTTCTGGACGTTTTAGACAAATGTTGAAATAAAGAGGTGTCAATATATCCTAATATTTTGTTTCTTTTTTTGAGTGTTTTTTAATTATAGCACCAATATTACAAAACAGAAAATATAACAGTGACTTGTTAATCATCCTCTGATATTATTAAATACGGGTGTTGCCCACCAAGACAGACACTTGTGTGTCCTGACCTGGTACCCCAACTTTCTTTTGTCCTAGGTGAATTTTGACAGGTGTCACCCAAGTTTATGAATTCAAAACCATTGGTCAGATGTTGAGAAGTAGTTTCAGACTCCTTTAGACATCCTTCCACCTCAGCTATGTTTCCAAGAGCATTGCCAACCCTCCACAGAGGCAGGCAGAGAGGATACTATCAGTGCCTTTGAACATTCTAACTCACTTTGGCAATGTTTAAGGAAGAGGTACACATTAAAGAAATTATTATTTTGAAGAAAGAGATTGAGAGGAAGTCATGATAAAGCAAAGGAACTCAAGTTTCTCAGTTCTCAAGCTGTGAACTAAACATTGAACAATTATTCCTCTATTTATCTGTGATTTCACTAGATTAATAAAAAAAAAGTTTAAAACAATGGACTACTCTACCAAAGGTATTTTTTTCTCTGGAGGAAAGTGGTTTTGTAATTTTAAAATTCATATGAGATGACAAAAATCTGACATCAATAGCAACTTTTAAACTTTTTTGACCCCAGAGAAAAAAAGAAATTAATTACATCAATTATTTACTAAACAGTCAGATAAAACTGCATCTTCAATACAAGGTGTATGGTCAAGATTTTCTTCTCAGGCATTGTTACACTAAATTAATGTTTTCATTTGGGTTTTATTTCATTTTTGCAAATGGAAATATAAATTATTACCAAGTAAGTGAGGTGGATGTCCTAGCTTGCTTTCTTCTATCTTCTACTGGTAAGAAATGAAACTAATTTCTCCAAGTCAAGTCTGTTTTGACCATAATGGTAATTGTCCTTATCTTGACCCATGAACTTTTCATTATATTTTCTGTCCCCTGTCTAGTTCAGGAATGGTGGGGGGTGGGGGGGTGGGGAGAGCAGAATGACTTTGGTGGGCACCTGGAATCCAGACAGACTTAATCCACCACAGGTCTAAAGGAAGTAAAATCAAGAAGGGATGGAAGAGTTTTGATAACTTTACACTCTCTAGTAAACACAAGTTTTTCTTGCAAATACCATAGATCATACAGTCATAATCTTGGCTGCATGGCCTCATGGACTAGAATTTGATTTTCTAAAGAGCTAAACTCTTTCTGCAAAGCTTCGAGGTGTTTTCACTTAACCATTTTCTTTTCCTTTTGGCCTGGTTTGAGCTAGAACAGAGCTAATTCTGTTCAATGATTTTACTTTTCAGCTAAGTCTCTTCTAAGTAACTGCACCTGTTGAAGTTAATGGCATATTTTGGCAGACAGTGTCTGCTTCTAGCAGTGATAATACTTGATGTTTAGAGATACTATCACAGATCAGTATGCAGGAAAGATCTTGCTTATACTTGCTCCTATGGAGACCAAGGTCACTGCTAAATCTTGTGTACCACATTGAGGGGTGAAAAAAGTAAAAGGCCACACCTGCAGGGAGAAGCAGCCAGGACAGGTGACCCTAAACTGACCAAGGAGGTATTCCATTCCATATATGTAATATTCAATATAAAGCCAAGGGATCACAAGAGTCAAGCTCTCTTCTTCAACCCATGGCATTTCAAGGAGGACTTTGTCTGTTCTGCCTTCGATCTCTATCTGTGTGCTCCTGAATCAAGTTCCAGAATCCAGCTCCTGAATCAAGTTCCCTTCTGCCACTGAGTCCAGTGCCATGATGTAACTGCTATCAGAGGGATTTGGTTCGATATTGGTTTTGTATATATTTCATTTTATTATTATTTTCATTAAAGCTGTTTTAGTTTTCTTTTCCAAACCATGTCTGTCTCCCTTATTCCCTTTCTCTTCCCCTCTGTCTAGAGGCCAGCCCAGCCCTAGCCATTGATATCTTTAATCAGAAGTTCAACCATGTCCTGCAGTATTATCTCTCTCCCTCAACTATATATATGGACAACCTAGTGTGCCTTAGCTCAGCTGCAGACATCTAGGATCTAGTTCAAATCCTCACACACAAGTGCCTAGAGTCATTTTGAAAGCCTAGGATGCCTTAGATGATAAAGGAACCATATTTCAGATCTGACAGAGGTGCTGGAGGAGACCTGCACCCTTCTTGCATGGCGTATGGATTCAGGATACCCAGAGTGCCTCCAACAATGCAAGGCAAGGATGTTTATGTACCTCAAGCAAACCCTCCATGACACCCATGTAGATCTCATCAACAGAGGTAATAAGACTTCTAGAAAGATGTCAAAAAGGCGTGAGACACTTCAGTTTAATAATAGGCCCTGTGCCATACACATTTACATGTCTGGACTGATCTCCTGCCCTACAGATATTTCAAGTGCCTGAAGCTGAGCTGGCATGACATATGACAGAGAGTCAAAGAAACTAGTTCATTAAAGGGTATTTGAGGTAACCCAAAATGCTTCTCAATTTAATCCATTTAGTTAACCTTTTGAACTAGGACCAATGAATCTGCCACAAGCCATAATATAAATTATCTCTATGAAATTAAACATTGTATACTAGTATAATGGTTCAGATGCAGTTTAAAAATATTTTGATGGAAGTCAGACCCTAATTGGGACATTGAAATTTAGATATGAAGACTATCTTCCAGCTACTGGGTGTCAGGAAGATGGGGCCAGTCTCTTTTCAGTGGTGCCCAGTGACAGGACAAGGGGCAACGGGCACAAACTGGAACACAGGAAGTTCCACCTCAACATGAGGAGAAGCTTCTTTACTGTGAGGGTGATGGAGCACTGGGACAGGCTACCCAGGCAGGTGGTGGAGTCTCCTTCTGTGGAGATTTTCAAAACCCGTCTGGAGGCATTCCTGTATAACCTGCCCGAGGTGAACCTGCTTTGGCAGGGAGGCTGGACTAGATGATCTCCAGAAGTCCCTTCCAACCCCTACTTTCTGCAATTCTATGCTGCTCCAGATATATAGAAGTACCTTATAGGTACCCTGGCCATACCTGGTAGCATATGTATGTCTCCAGTATCATATTGCTAAGGAACAAAAACACATCCTGGAAATCTAGTGACACCCTCAGTGGAGTCAAGAAAACAACACACCTCAAAAGTACATTTCATCAGCTGAACCACTTGTAAGCATCACTAATTGTACTGATTAAGGTCTTGTTTGAATTGTCTAAGCACAGATGTCTAATGTTATTTGAGATGCTGTCAGTTACAACATCTGGTCAACATCTGCTGCTCCAGAACTGTGCGGATCTCACATGGTATATCTACCTCCTCCATGTAGGCCATTGTAGTTATTCTGGGTATTTCAGATAGCACACTACAAGCGTTGTACCTTACTAAACAAAAGCTCAATATTATAAATCCCTGAACTGTGGTGGGAAAATCTCACATGCTTATCCATATTTGTAAACTATCCCTAACATGAATGTATTCAGCAGTTTCTAACATCTAGATTGAACTTAATAGTGACTTTTACTCATTATTTAAATAAATATCACACTTAAATAACAATTTGACATAAATTAGACACAAATTTAACCCTTGGATTTGCTGTTTTGTTTTGGGGTTGGTTGTTTGTTTTTAAATTCCTATGTAACCTTCACATGAGAACTTCTCTAATTTTCAACTTGCATACCTTTTTGCCTGTGCTCCTAGTTGGATAGATATCAGCCAGCCCTGATCTGAAGGTTGTGAGTTCAAGCTAATATGGTAATCCTAGTGAGAGTACAGCACCGTACTAACAAAGATGCACAGCTTTCAGATTGAAGCTTGCTGGCATTTAGCCAGCTCTGGGCAGAAATAAAATGAGTGCAGGTTTCTCTGCAAAGGCCAGGAAGACATGATGTGACTTGCAATATGCCAGATTCCCCACGCTTCATAAAATGATCACATTTGGCATAGCCAGATATTAAAGGACAAAATCTCTGACAACAACTGTGGCCAACGTTTGAATAAATATGCCATATATCAAGATATCCTTGTTGACATAATAAGACTTCTAACTTTACAAAAATGTAAGAAGGAAAAATTAAGGCCCGGTGAGATCTAGGAAACTGGAAAGTGTCTACTTGACGTAAGAATTATACGTACAGATTTGTTTTTTTTTTACCCAGAGAGACAATGTTAACTGTGGATGAGATACAAAGATAGAAATGCTTATTCATCGGCATGGGTGGACCTCATATCTAAACTATTTCACAAGCAGGCATTTTAGAAAGTACTTATGTTAAAATAGGAATGAAGTTAGAATAGTAACATACTTCTACTAAACAAAAATGACCTGTGTAACTAAGGATAATGTAATTCCCTAATTTCATACTTCTGTGGTTTCAAAATGCTAGTAAAATGAAAAATTAGCAGGACATAAAATATGACATAGGCAGTTATTAGAAATTATGTTTATACTATCATGACAACCCATTTTGTCAAGCCACATTACAGGAGAAAACAAGATTCTGTATATAAGCATAAATAACAGGACCTGAGAAGGTTTTCTCGGTTTCTCTGCATTGTTTTTTGATGGAGGATAACAGCTTGACACTCAAAATAATGTTAACTCATGACTTCTGATTTCTGCAGAAAGAAACCTGTGATATTTTACAATAATTTTAGTGGCTGATAAAAGATGAATGCAGCAAAAGTTTTTAGTTTTATCTAACCTAACCAGAATGAGTTAAGAAGTTCACCAATATTAATTTTATTGATGCTGCCTCTTCTGTCACATAGAAAGTGGCAATTTTCCTGTTCTCTGTTGATTTGCCGCTATACATGTATAGGTAGTGGCAATAAATGGCACAAGAATTCTATTTTTCCTTATGTAAGCATGAAGTCAAAAAGTCAAAATACAAAAGTTTTCAAAAATGTGGTATAGAAGAACATAATAATCAACAGTGTTCTTTTCCCACTGACTGTAACACTTGTGGATTTTGTATTATCAACATCCAGTTGAGTAGAGGTCCTTATATTTAGAGCAAAATTCAGTTTATGCCAATCGACTTCTTCATACTTAGTAGGAAAAAAAATGCCAGTAAATTTTTACTACTATTTAAGTCAATAATCCCAGGAAATGTACCAAGTAAAATATGCACCTATTTAAACGTAGAAAGATATTAAAATTCCCTTTGTTTCTCACAAATGTCCTATAGTGAAGCTTGTGATATATTATGACATAATCCTATGATACTTTTACCATCTATCATATACACAAATTGTCCAATACCCACACATACAGTGAACATGTACATACCTTGGGAATGCATATGTATATTCAAGACACATATGTCTAACAAACTAAAAATATGACAATCGATCAAAGCCCCAAGTGGGATTTTACACATCATTTCTTGTATCAGTCTGCTATAATGTACTGTTAGCAGAATGAAGTGTAGAATAAATCAGTGAAATAGTGATTGCAATATAGAGTAAAAACAACTTTCAATCTGTTTAAAAAACTGGCATTATCAGCTCTTAGACAGCTCTCCAGTGGGACACAATTATCTGGAGATACATGGGCCTGAATTAATTCCACCTTACTAAGTAATAGGTCAAAGTGCTAATGTTATATGCCTAGCTGTCTGAAAGTCCCTCATAAGTCAGTGAAGGGACAGAGATAACTTCAAAGGGAAAATCACCCATTTAAGTTTGATTTTTTTATAAGTGCCTCTGTTTCTCCTCTTGTGATGACCAACACATCCCCACAATGTAATAAGACTAAGAAAGATGAGCTCAAGGAATAAAGTAAGGAAGTCACTATGGAGAAAGCTGAACTTAGTGCACAGAGAACTGAGGGGTAACTTTTGTTGTAGATACACAACAAGTGAGTCTGAAGGCTGGATAAACAGCCCTCCCTGAGATAATTATTAGAGAGTAATGTCTGTAGCCAGATCAGCATGGGGCAAGGGGGAAATGTATACATGGATCAACTCAACATAAAGTATAAAACTGGGCAGTTTAATGAAAGGACCTTTGAAGATAAATGAGTTAGCTTTTACCTGCATAGTTCTCTCCAGTGACCAGGGACATCCAGTGTCATGATGGTGAGCATATAAGAACCAGTAATGGAAATCATGTTTGTATTGTGATTCAGCTGTATATCACAATCACTAGATTATGATTGTGTTGTGACTTCAGTATATTGCTGTATCACTTTATTAAATCAGAATTCCATATAATCCCAAATACCTTGAAATAGGAAAATTTGATATTAAACATTAAACCCTCCTTATGTGGAATATCTAAAAGAATCTGGTCAGACAGTATTGGACTCTGACATCACACAGGAGACAGGAGGACACATAGGCTCCTTGCTTAGGAGGCAGGCAAGTCTTTTAATTGAGATTTGATGAGTGAGGTCCAAATTAGATGCTCAGGTTCAAGTCACTAGATTACAAGTAGCCTGGTGTCTAATAGAATTCCAGGGACTACAAGTAGTTGGGTTTCATCAATACAGTACAGTTATTTAGGAAATAATATGGCATAATTGCATTTTGAGCAGCATTTTTCCAAATGAGTGTCTCCCTATACACCAGGTAACCTGGCATTTTTGGGGGGAGCATATGATGTTATGTGGGTGAGCATCTTTTAGTAAACAGTAAAACAAAAACTGAGGAAAAGAGTCTCTTTTTATCATGTGGGGCTTGTCCATACCAAGTAACAGACATTTTGCTGATTGTTCTGCAAGCAAATAGTGGCCAATGTACACACTCTAAATATGTAACTATATCAATTGTGTTAAAGAAAATGCAAGTGTTCTGCATGTTATGATAAAAAACACAGACATTACTACCAGTACAGAAGTTGCACTTCAGCAATCACTTTTGCCTGTCAAAATAACATATTCTAATAGGAAGATTCAATGGAGGATAGAAAGTGCAACCATATATTATGCAGGGAATAATTTCATCACAGTATCATGTAATTTACAGACCAATGAGTTGATTGCCCCAGGTTCCTGAATTTTTAATTTCATCTACTGTCAGTACAACCACTGTAGTTCATGCCAACACCATATGTTACCTCACATACATGCCACTCCACTTCTATGCACTTTCATATAACAAAGATCTAGCAGAGCACTTTACTCGCTTGGCTGAATCAGTTATAAGATTTAAAGGAACTTGGCTCTGTGTGTTCATGTGTTTCTAAAGACTGCACTGGGTCTATGAGCAGACTGTGATTATTAGGTAGGAAAACATATATAAATGAAACATTCTTCTTAAATAAACCCTTGAAAAGAGTTTGAAAGAGGAAGAAATAGATGCAAAATCTTTTCCAGGCAGATCTGAACTTTCAAATAAAAATATTCTTAGAGAAC
This sequence comes from Brachypteracias leptosomus, assembly GCA_013401335.1. Lineage (NCBI taxonomy): Eukaryota > Metazoa > Chordata > Aves > Coraciiformes > Brachypteraciidae > Brachypteracias > Brachypteracias leptosomus. Next base: position 37,425 of record VYZX01000879.1, read on the forward strand.
AGTTGTAATTCATACTGGAAAATATTAAAAGACATCAATGAACAAAATTTTAAATTTCTCTTCTCCAAAAACTACAGAAAAGTATATTTATTTGTGACAATATTTCAAGTCTGCATTTATAGATAATTAAAAATTTCTTATATTTTTATTGTATAGAGAATTGGGCTTGTTCAGCCTGCAGAAGAGAAGGCTCAGGGGAGACCTTATTGCAGCCTTCCAGTATCTGAAGGGGGCCTACAAGAAGGCTGGAGAGGGACTTTTTGAAGGGCCTGCAATGATAGGATGAGGGATAATGGGTTCAAATTGGAAGAGATTTAGATTAGAAATTAGAAGGAACTTCTTTACTCAGAGGGTGGTGAAACACTAGAACAGGCTGCCCAGGGAGGTTGTGGATTCTCCATCCCTGGAGGTGTTCAAGACCAGGTTGGATGAGGACCTGGATAGCCTGGCCTAGCGGGAGGTGTCCCCTTCTGTAGCAGGGAGCGTGGAACTAGAGGATCTTGAAAGGTCCCTTCCAACCTAAGCTATTCTATGAACCTATGATTCCCTTCAGGTTTGTTAATGTTCAGTCACAGAAATTGTCTATGCATTATTTGTATCTATATAGGCTTATGTATATATGCTGACTTATACATCTTATAGCAAGTAATTTTCAGACTGAGAATTACTGTCATTATGTGTTTCAGCAAACCATTTAGGGCACCTTAAATAATAAAATGCAAACTGAGTCTTTGTTCTCTTATATACAGCACAAAGCAAGATTGAACTTTGCTTAAAGATGGTATAAGCTGTAACAGTAAATGGGGAAAATACTGTAAGTTTTATTCCCAAATTAGAAATGGGATTTCATTACAGTGCTAAACTATGGAACAAGAGAATGAACAGAGTAAGTGGCAGTTACCACCTTTTTGAAAAATAAAACTGGCTATCACTATTATGTTAGGTGTGGATCTTATCCAGAAAGTGTTTGATAGGTGTGCTCAGAACATGACTTCAGATAGGGCCTGTACAGGATTTAATGAGAAGAAAATCTAGTTTAATGATCATTGTTTGAATTTGACATGAGATAATCATGACCTGCTCAGCTTGAAATTGCCTAAGATAATTCTGCGTATGCACAGAAGCAGAACTTTTAGTTCCCAGTTAAGTTTTCTGATGACTGTTTGTGCCAAGGTACGTATTCTGATGATCACAATTTCTTACATGTGCACATAAATCCTCCTGTGGATCAGAGCCAAATTTATTAACTGACTTGTGATGCAGAAAATCTCTGGCAGAGGCAAGAACTGACTGGATATCTGGAAGCAAAGCCAGTTCATGATTATAGACCTGATCTGGAATTAAGGGAATGGTTAGTTTAATTCCCTGTTCTGTCACAAACTTTCTGTGACCTTCACCAAGTCCTGCCGGATACATCTATTTATACCTGCAGCTATTTCCAGCTTTCTTTTAAATGAATTGGTGTGAATCTCTGAAGCAACAAAGCTGCATACACATAGACAGACCTGTGAAGTGCAGAGCTTTCTGGAACCTAATTCACTCAATTGCTCTTCTGGTATTTTCTTATCAGCCAGATTTCAGGACTGAAAATATCTAAAATAATTAAGTTTCAGTAGCTATGGAGATCTTTCTCAATGAAAAAATATGCAATTTAATTAGCTTCTTTTCTGCTCAACATGAACCAAATATTTATTTGAAGAGAATTCCATTGTTCTGATTCAGACAAAATCCAGATGGTATTTCTGGTTAAATTTTACTCCATATAGAGCTGCTAATTCAATATTCTATGTCTAGTAAATGGAATCTTGGAAGGTAGCCTCACTGGGTCCTGTGCATCCGAATAGTAAGTTGTTCATTCCCATATCAGACAGCCACGGTTCCCCTGGTCTTTGGCATTATTGACTAGGATTAAGCTGTGAAACTGAAATTCACTGTTCAAATATCTTTAATAAAAACAATGCAGTGGGGTGACTAGAATTTTGTTTAGTACTTCTTCAGTTTAAAGTAATAAAAACATTATATTGAAATTCAAAGGATGAAAAATTAACTATTTCAAAACATGTTGAAAAGGTTTAATATGATATTACATATTTCCAGAAGTCAAACACTAGTGCATAGGTGTCTTAACCAATGGTCTCAAAATCAAAAATATGGTTACCATTGTATTTCAATTTCTCTTGTAGCACTTTTGTTTCAGGCACTGGAAGAGCTGGACAACAAAGGAACTGCAGAAATAAACCTGTTATTCTTTTCAGCTGTGTTTTCAGAAAAAAAAATCATGATAGTGAAATTGGAAGACTTAAGGCAGGCCATTCATGTTACCCAGGAGAATACAAATCAATAAAAGTTCATGGCTCAGAGGTTCTCATTGATTGGAACATACTGGTAGCACAGTAATTTCAAAAACCAATGCAAGGTTTGCCAACCACACCACATTTTGTGATTGTACACAATAAAATGTTATGACCTAGAAGCAGCTCTCTACAGTACAGGCCTTTGAATGTCTTAATGTGTTTGATTCCAACAAGGATCAGATAAATATTGACCATTTGAAATGTATTTCTGAAAATTATAAAACTCATATAACATAAAATGTTTAATATAAAAATCCATAAAATATTGTAAGCTGAAGAACACAGATATTATAAAGACAAAAGAGAAAATGAATATTTCAAGGAAAACGGTATTTTGTAAAAAGGCACTTAAATGCCATGCAAGACCCTTTAAAAATGTACCCAGCTAAACACTTCTATTCATTTATTAGCCTTTTAAGATATTACTGGATGCCACAGCCAATTCATGCAGGTTGCTATGCCAGTAATTAACTTCAAGTAAGCAAGGGAATAAAAAAAAAAATCCATTCCTACTGCTCAGAGACATATCTCTGTTAAATTGTCAAACAAAAATAGCCAGTTGTTGCTATGAAAAAAGCAGATAATGTCTGAGCTGTATTGTAGCTTATTCTGACTCATGGGACACACTATGAATGCAATGTCCACAGTTCCAAACCATAGAACAAAGTTCTACAAGGTGTGTTCACTCCTGCTGAGCCACCAAGATTGGTCTGGTAAACCCAAGAAAGTGATTTATCTAATTTTCTCTATCATGTACCCTTTCACCACTGAGTATAAAGTAAAAACTATTGAAGCAAGGAGTCTCTTTTCATTGGTTAAAACTTGTTTTAATAATGTTACATGCAAAGTAGCTATATAATAAACAACAGAATAAAACTGATTATAAAGTACAAACATTATTAGAAAGGATACAATGAAATTGAATGTTTCACTTGGGTCCAAAATAGTCACACCTAAGTAAGTCAGTGGTTTGCAGATTACACATCTGCCTTTTTCTTTTCACATTTATGCCAGTGAGAGTCTTTTATACCCAAAAAGGTTGCACACGACATTCAGGACAAGGAAGACATGCACACTATAGACAGGTTAAAGGGGCAAAGAAGCAACCCTAGGTCTGAGATGGGTTATCTGTTTGATAAAGTGCTGTACAGTGATCAGACACTCAGACTCCTCATTTCCTGAGCCAAAAAAAAAGAATAACTGTAAAGCAACAATCCCACAACTGTTATTTTTCTTCTTTTATATGTGTTTTGGTTTCAAACACAAAAGCAGATGTTGCATAGATGGAATGTCCATGATCCATCAGGAGCTGTTACTCAGTTTGGCAATAATCCTGTCTAATTTTCACAGTCAAAAAGTGCATATTCCTTTACTTTCCTCCATCACTTGTGCCGTGCCTACAATCTATATTCACAGGAACTGCTGTGTTCTGCAGTTTTTCAAGATGATTCCTTGCTCAGCCCAGTCTAGATTAAAGGTTTGGAAGCTCCTTCTTCAGTGTCTGGAAAAAGACTTGACAGTGACAGTTTTTTGTTTCTTCTAATTTATTTTTTTTTAAGTATGTCTACCAGACTGCTCCAGGTAGTTCATACTCCACCTCTGTTTCTAAAGCCATATATCAGGCAGAAGAAATAGCTAGCGTCCAAGTGTAGATCTGCTGAGTAAATTGGGTTCATTTCTAACCTGCTGCCTCTGCATCCCTTGTTAGACGCACTGGCTGCTAAGGAAGTCAGATACTCACATGCTTTTCTAGCCTAATTTGATTATTCGATATTATGATATCTTTATTACTTTCAGATAAATATTTCAGACTAGAAAAATCCACATTTTGTCTGTTTGTGTACTTTTTCCTTTCACTCTTCTTTCTTTTCTTTTTGTTTACAATAATGAAATTATATTTGCATGTTATTTAAAGGCCCATTAAATCCTATCCCTTAGTGGTGTGCCAGAAAATTATTTGACTTCAGGCCATATGAACAAATATCCTACCAGCCTTTTCCAATTAGCTAAGCTGACTGCTTGCTATAGGATTTTTCACTCGAACACCTGATGTGCTTTCTCCACCAAACATGGGGTCCTGTCCTTGCCCCGTCCTGTACTTGCTCTGAGTCCAAACAGTTTTCCCATGTTTCATCTTCTCATCATTTTTCTTCTCCTTCTCCTAGAAACCCCCTCTTAGCACCTTACATACTCCAGAAGTGGAAGGTTGTGTGATACAGCCTAATCCACAAGTATAGCTGACTTTTTCTTAGTCATACTGCAGAGCACTCAAGGACTGGCAGAGTTCGAGAAGCTCAAACATCTGCATTATTATGGAGTGCCTCTGTAGCTGCTCCAAGTGGTATGTTTTTTGGGCAGACATCTGGGTGAACTTAAATGAGATGGAAAGTAGTGTGGATAGGACTGGCAATAAAGACAAAACCAAGAGAAATTCTTTTGTCAGAATGCAATAACACACCAGATTTTTTCTTTAAGGCAGGAATGAGGATTACAAAAACAGAAGAGGGTAGCCATAAGGTGCTTACCTCACAGCCAGATGTTGAAGATATTTTAGACTGAAATACAGTGCAATTGGTTATTCATAGTATAGGTCTCCTGTGAGATGATGAAGCATGCTATGGGGAAACCTTTCAGAATTTTTATACACCTTGTAAACTCTTCCTGATAGCCTGTGAATTTTGCCTCTTCAAGGAAATTGTCTCATTGTCCAGTTCAGCCTCAAATTATTATTTATTATCAATTATCAATTACCAATTATCTGTTATCAATGACCTATTATCTATTACCTGTTATTATCATAATAACTGTTGTTTAAATCCCCAAGTAGGTATAAACTGGCACTACAGATTTTTGCTGGATCCTGGATATTGCAGTTAGGCTGACTCTATGTCCCGAACAGTAAAATTTTGACATAAATTTTAGAGAAAAGGTCCTTAGAGCTGTTACATTGAGACCAAGTACTACAATCTCCATCTTGTAATGAATTATATGTTTCAACAAAACAAAAGTAAAACAGATGTTAGGTTAGAAAAAGTTCCTTCACATGCAAAAGCAACCCCACCACCCTGCAAATCACTCATTTTTGTTTTTAAGCCAAAAGAACAGCACATTCTACTGCAAGGAAGACTCAATTTTCAGACCTAATAGGCTGCAAAGGAAATACAGATTCCCCATGTTCCAAAATCAGTCATGAACTGTTGAGATTTCCTTGCCCCAAATAATTATGACTTCTAATTACAGCAAGGTTTCATTTGTATATATCCCAACCTTGCCATGCAAGCTATGGACAGTTAAGGTACATTGCAAGAAGATATGTCTAAGGATAGGCACTCAAGAAGATCATTATAAAAATATGTTTCTGTATCACCTGTCAGTTCAGAACACTTCTGCACATGGTCATGGCTTAATGCTTCCCAGTGCCCTTCTCATACTTATGTTCTCCCTTCAAGTCCCCTCTGCAATTACTAGTATGCTGGAGCCAGTGAGAATGGCGTAAATCACCCCCAAACTAGTGCTTTTATGATCCTTCCTTCTGTTGTTCCTCCTCCTCCAGCTGCTTCTCCTTCTGTTATTCTGCCATTTCACAGAATAAGGGTGATAATCTGAATTTTACAGGCTCATCAGTTGACAAATATTTTTGAAAAAGAGTGCCAGCCTTTAAGAATCCCAGTTTCCATAATGCTTTCTTGGTAATTTCCATAATAATTTCCAATCTGGTAGCCAGTTTAGGACTAAACACTATATGGGGGCTAATTTGGCATTGGTTTTGACACTGTAAAGTCAAACAAGTTGCCAACAAGAGTGTAGAAACATTATCTGTAGTTGAATTTCACACAGGAAACATGTCAGAATGGACATTTATGGATGGTATGGATGTTTAAAGATTTTATCTAAAAATCTTAAATTTTAATTTTTTTTGATCTAATTACTACAGTATCATCCAGTATATTTCAAGAAGTGCATGTTATCCTCTTTTTTATGCAAAATCCATAGCAAATGAATATTCCTCTAGCCCCACATCAAAGTTTGGGAGACTCATTTGGGAAAGACAAGTTGTCCTAGTGTGTCATCTTTTCTTCATAAAGCAAAAGCTTCAATAGAATAACCATCGAGTATTCTTGCTATTATTTCAACTAATAGATCTATTTAAGGCAGTAGATAATTGGGTACATCATAGATTCATCTGCTTTTCATTTCAAGTACTTGAAAGATTAACAGAATAAATCCAACTAGCAATAAAATATTTAAGAGCTGAAACAACTATTAGGAATATTGCCAAAACTAAAAGTTGTATCTGTATCTTAAAATGTCTCATTTGCAAAAAAACTCTTCAGTATATCTTCACTCTAATAACATTTATTACATGCTTTCCCTTTAGATACTCAGAAGAAATCATGTACACTTAAAAGAGACCACACTCTATTGGTTATATAGGTATTTGGGTTTTGTCTTGTCTTTTCTTCTGCATTCAGTACTCCAGAAGAAATCTGAATGGCTACCTGATTTACAGCCAAGATAATAATGAATTATACCAGGTCTCTCTTGATAAATATAATTTGAAAGAATTTTTCTGGATTTACCTAATTTGAAATAAGTTATCATATAATGACAAAACACAAAATTATCTTTAAAAAGAAAAACAGACTGAAAGAAAAAAATAAGATAGGCCTATCATAACATACAGTATATTTCTCATGTAATGCAAGAACATTCTTTTTATATAGTTTCTTCTAACATTTTGACTCTAGTTAACAGTATGTTACTTGATAAAATTCCTCAATTTTGTTAGCAATTATAACAGGATATCTTTTGCAATAGGAATATATTTAATTTTTTACATTCATTGCCTTTGTATTCCTTACAAAATATTGAAAAAAAAAATACAAACTACAAAAGTTTGCTATCACATCCAATTAGTCAAAACCAAATTGAATTCTCTGTACACTGGTCATATCTTTTTGACGTCTGGGTATTGAAAAATGAACATAATACCACAAGAGTATATAAAGAAGGATACAGACTCCCTCTTCATGTTCATATTCTCTTCATATGCATTTTAGAAGATCACAATAGATTTTTCCTTCTGTCATGTCAAACTGCAAGGTAATACATAATTAGCTAGATAGGAAATGTAACACAAAAGAGAAATATTTATATCCTGCAGGGTCAAATCATATTTCAAACTGTTCCTTAGCAAGGACTTTGAGTTTGCAATCTTCTCTTCAGCAGACTTATCATTTCCCATAGTTTTATTCATTTCAGATGCCTGCAGAGACCTTTTTCAGTCTTTAGAGAACAATTAAACTTTCCATCTTTCATCAGGAGTCTTTGATGGTGCCTTGACTTCAATGAGGTGGAGAATTTTAAAGGCTTCTTCTATCCTTCTCCAACCTATTCATTTCAGGAAATATCACATGAGCAGCCTTTGGAACTCCTTCTGAATTTCTGACCACATGGGAAAGAAATGTGGTCATAGAGCACAACAGTTGCTTCCTGCCTAAATGATCCATTTTAAACCTACTCCCCTCAGGTTTTCTTTACATTCCTATTGTACTTGAATGATGTCCCTGAACTTGATTTTTCTTATATTCCTAAACCATAGGCCCTCACATTCTGCTACCAACCTTTGTTTTGTAAAGTTTTTGCATTATTCTGCTTATAAAAAATATTTTTTTTCAAGAATATTCAGTGATAGTTCTACCATCACAATTTTTAGATGCATAAAAATACCTTCTGCTTAAAATACCATCCTTAATGTCCTTGCAAAAAACAGTCAAAACTGAATAAATATCAAATTGAATGTTTCTGATTATTTTTTTTTTCTCACCTCAGATCCTATCTAGAGTTTAAAAAGAGAGTTCATTATATAGCATATGAGTTTTAAAACATAAGTTGTGGAACAATCATTTTGTTTGTTTGTTTTTCTACACATACTAGATCATCCTCCATAATATCATACATAAAAAAGAAAAGTAACATTTGTGTTCTACAGACATACCATTAAGTACAGTAATGCTTATCATCCTCCAGGCTGCAAATAACATCATCACAATGAAGAGCCAAATGAAAATCAGGATGCTATTGATAATGAAATGTAATTAAGCCCATTATATGCTTTGTTCCATTTTGTTCTATTTAATTTGTAAGAATTAATGTGAAATTCAGTTTTCCAATTCCAAATACAAAGTCAAATAAAACTAAAACTATTTTTTCCATAAATATCAAAATGCCTTTTTTTTTTTTGTTATTAATAAAAATCTCTTCAGCATCTTCAATTGAATTTTGGAAAAAAAAATGGTACATTCCTCAACAAGATTTTAATTTCCAATAAAAGGTTAGTATTTTGAAATGAAAAAACTTGGAAGCGATATTTGACTTAGTAATCATTTATTGCATTTAATGCAAACTCATTACAAATTATGTCTTCATCACTTTATATTTAGAAGGGAAATATTTTCTGTGAAGACATACAGCGGTATAGTAAATTGTTCTGTTTATATAGGCTACATAGTCCCACTGGTCTTAACATATCTTCCCACATCCAAAACTAAATTTTTCTCCATCACAAATATAATTCTTTTAATCAAACGTAACATGCTGTTTATCTCTCCACTTTCATGTAAAAACTGAGGTTATCAAAACCCAACACAGTTGTTCTGCATTATAGAAAAAAACCCCATTAATTCAAATTTCAGCTTTATGTTTATTACATGAATAAAAATGAATTTACTAAAATAAATCCATTAACACCTTTTAAATATAGATTTATATGTTAATCCTTAAATTTATACTACATTCAGTTCAAAGTAAAGACAAGATAGACCTACTCAAGAGTAACATGTCTACTTAAAGAAAACAGAATCATGCTCTTAGTAGACAAAGAAGTGAAGCATAAACCAACCTTGTTTGAAATCAACATAAATAAATGATGTTTACTATTTAGGAAAAATGAGGCTTTTCTGAGACAGTTCTATTCTTATTAGATTCTCACAAAATTCCTCATAGTTAGAACCTGAAGTCTTAGTTGACCTCCAATATTTCAATTTTTTTTTTCTATGAAAACCTTCTTATGAGTATTTTTATAGCTTGTTTCTGCTGAATAAATGAAACAATTACTGCATGATAAGTATTTTTCTGAGTCATATATTGATTACTTTTAACAATACTGTTTGTTCACTAGCTAATAAAACCTAAAATCCAAGGTGCAGATTTTTCCAGTCTTGTATAGGCTGCAAGAAACTACTAGCCTTACAGGCTCCACAATCAGTCCCATAATCCTGCACTCCAGGATATTACTGTTTTTTCATTGTCAGGAATAACTACTCCACTACACATGTGCAATCACACCTCTTTTAGGGATCAGACTCGGTTCAAAACATAACTCATTTGTCACAAGGCTCGGATTCAGCCTATTACCAGGATATCTGAACGTAATTGTTTATATGTGGGTGTAGTGGGTCTGTCTGAGCTGATTTTCCCCATACAGCCCTCATGCTGCAGTACTAGGACCCAGAGAGTGTTGATAACACACACCCTTGTTATGACTATCAGTGCCCACATGGCACCAAAGGTACGGGGCGGGGGAAAGATCTGGGAGGGGATACAACCCGGACAGCCAACCCGAGCTGACCAATAGGATATTCCATACCGTATGACGTCAGCTCAACTATAAAGGGAGGAGGACGAGGGGGATTCGGGAGAAGACGTTTGTCCTCCGAGCAACCAGTACGCGTTCTGGAGCCCTGCTTCCCGGGACAGGCCCGACACCGCCTGCGGATGGGAAGTAGAGAGTAACGGCTTTGCTTGCTTTTGCTTCGCGCGCGCGCGACCTTGCTTTCTCTGCTGTTTATTAAAACTGCTTCTTATCATAACCCACGGGTTCTTCTTTTCCATCTTACTCTCTCCCCGCTTGCCTTGCTGACGAAGGTTTGGGGTGGGGGGGGTGGAGTGATAGAGGGACTAGGGGTGGGCACTGGGCACCCAGCCAGGGTGAACCCACCACAGTAGGCTATGTTACAGACAATGGGAACTTTATTCACTTACGTAAACACAAGCATTGAGTATTATATGAGATCTGGTGTATCTAACACATCTACATGGGGCTGACAAATGTGACTCTAAACTGTACCCATAAGGGTACACCCTTATGAACTACAGCTAGGGGGTTGGCAGAAAACACTACAGTAACTCAAACAGTACTAAACATCTCACTTTGGACAACTCAGAAGATCCTCAGGTGTCCGACAAGCTGGATCATTCTCCAGGTACCACTGACCAAGAGGATGATTCATTATCTACAAGAGAAGTTCAGGTATTGAACTTACATGTAGAAGTGTATATAGATACCTAATTTGAGTGTCATAAGTTTCCTTATTTAGGGCCATGCAGAAGATAGCAAGCATACCTCCGTGTACTAAAAGAAGTAAGAGTAGATGACAGGAAACCTCAAGTCAAAAATCTAGTTTACAGTTCTTTTTTTAAATATATATATATATGTATGTATGTATAAATATTTTTAATCAGTTCAGCAAAGGATTCTGTAGACTATTATGCTTATGTGAAAATATCTCATTTTCCAACTTATTATTCTGTAAGTATAAACATTCCACAGCCTTGCACAGTAACGCCATATGTACAGCTCATGCTGTTTGTCTTGATATGCCAGAGTTAGACATCTCCCATTTGTATATCCCCCTTCTTACAGTACCATGGGTGTCTGGTGGCCACCTCTGTTACATTTTTGATGAAATATATGCATCCTGTTCATTAGTTTAGGGTTAAGCGTTTAGCTGTCTCAAGTTCATCATTACTGCTATTCTGCAAGTCTAGCGCCACTTGGCTCCTCAGTGAGAGAAAAGAAGCTTTGAATTGTTCCATAGATTCCAGGCTCCTTACACACAATCAGTAGAAGAAAGCTCCCACCTCAGCTTCTCTGAATTATTTTTTAAAGTCTCTCAGAGGCACTTCACTCTCTGGCAAAAAAAAAAAGCGGGGCGGGGGGGGGATGGGGAGGTGTTGAGGATAGAATTCTAATATAAGCAGCATTAACCACATTGCTTAAGCATCAAATTTAATTTTTATATGCAGGGTCCAAAACCATTTGGGCAGTATTAATGAATTAAATTCCATGACACATAAAGCAATGTGTAGCTTATATGTTGAATTTTTCATCTTAATTCCAAAGTCCTCTCTGCTAAATATAACACATTTTTCTTTGCCTACTATCCTTACTGTTGCAGAACCCTATTTCCATTTCACCTATTGCAAGGCATAGTTATATGAGGTTTGCATTCAATTTATGACAAGATTCATTGAATTCTACATCCTAATTTGAGATTTCAAAAAGCATGTATTTTCCAACCCTGCACTAAAAATCCATTTTTATTATCAAAAGTGTAGTAACAATTCTGTCAGAATCTTAATTCATCTGTTTCTTTGAGAAGCCCCATCCATATGTTGTTTCAGACTACCTTAATGGATAATTCTGTATTCATAACCACATTTCACAAACCTAGTATTCATCATACATTGAACAGTTTACAGTTCTTTTGTTGGCAGATGATGCATTCCTTGATGCTCATTTTTCTTAGAAAAGTAGCCACAATGCAAAAAATGTGTGTATTCTACTTAAAATAAGCCTAGTATCCTCACCTACTTTAAAAATCTGCAGTTATTTAACTCGCAGTTGTTGCATTTGTCTTCAAATGTTTAAAAACATTCCCACCAGACCAAAAGCTGGAACAAAAAAGTGTTCATTATAATTAACAGAAGAAAGGTTTTATTATAAGAATCCAGAAGACGACCACAATATGGAAGGAATTTTTAATTAAAACCCACGAAACTCTTAAATGGAATCCAACAGAAAAATGTTTGTAGAATGATTCGTCAGCTTTTATAATAGATGCATAGATAGATTGCTAAGTAGATAGGCAATTATCTAGTAAATATTGTCAGAATCACAGAACTGCCTAGATTGGTAAAGACCTTTAAGATCGAGTCCAATCATTAACCTAACAGTGACAAGTTCTCAACTAAACCATATGCTTAAGCGCAACATCTACACAACTCTTAAATACCTCCAGAGATGGGGACTCCAACACTTTCCTGGGCAACCCATTCCAATGCCTGATAACCCTTTCAGTAAAGAAATTCTTCCTAATATCCAATCTAAGCTTCCCTTGGTGCAACTTGCGGCTATTTCCTCTTGCCCTATCACTTGTTACTTGATTGAACAGACGGATGCCCACCTCTCTACAACCTCCTTTCAGGTAGTTGTAGAGAGCGATAAGGTCTCCCCTGAGTTTCCTTTTCTCCAGGCTAAACAACCTTAGTTCTCTCAGCTGCTTCTCATATGACATGTGCTTTAGACCCTTCACCAGCTTTGTTTCCCTCTTTGGACACACTCTCGTGCCTCGATGTCCTTCTTGTGGTGAGGGGCCCAACACTGAACACAGTACTCGAGATGTGGCCTCACCAGCACCAAGTACAAGGGGAAAAATTGCTTCTCTAGTCCTACTAGCCACACTACTCCTGATACAAGCTAGGATGCCAATATAAGGATTTTTCCTGGTATTTTGGAGAAAAAATCTTGTACTCCTGAGTACTTCTGACTACTTTATAGGACAGGTAACTCTTAAAAACAACAGGCTATTATAATATGTTATTTTAATAATGGGAGGTCACTGAAGATTTAACACTGAGAACTTTATTTTCTCTATATAATAATAATGAGAACATTTCTACCAGTGGAGTAGTGAATACTCTTGAAAATAATTATATTATCTCCCATATTATGGTGGTAGTGTGGTTAAGGCCAAGATAGCTGGATGAGCACCATCAATGTTTATTCCCTCAAGGAGATCACAACTACTATTTGACCAACTGTTTCAGATCTATACCCTCAAAAAATGTCTATTTTTTCAGATATATAATTTGATTTAACAGAATGTATTACTTTTGTTCACAAACTTCATCCTATCAATATTTTGCACAATGTTTTCACTCGTTCATCTGAAATACTATTTATTTGTAAAATGCAGTACACAGCACAATGAATATCTGAGTTTAAAATCTGAGTCACATTAAATAGAAGAGTTGGCCAAATTAGAATCTCCTAGGAATGACATTTAAAATTGTTATCAGTACAGTATGTTCTTCTTTACATATAATCCTGACAAGACTTTTCTGAAACATTTGGGCTTGTCTTAAATTAGTATATTTACTCTATTATGATATGTGGACTGAAATTATTAAGATGAATTCTCTGAGTCTTTCTACCTGATAAGCCAACAGACACATTCCTTCTCTTGGATTTATGTAACAAATAGATACACTTAGCAAACTTGTCTTACGCTGAAAGTGCTTCACAATGTACTCTTGCATTTAACAAGCTATAAGTTCTTATGATAGAGAAAAGAAACAAAGCAGTGTGGTCCTTAGGGCACAAAGTTGGGAAGAGACATACTTTAAATGGCTCTAATCCAAAAACATTCCTTCTTTTCTATTAAAATTGTTCAAGAAAAATAACTCCTGATGGATTTCAATTACCACTTGATAGGCTACACATGAAGTTGTAACTCCACCACTACATATTATAATGCAGTACTGTATTACTCAGTTTGGCCTTCCCAGTTTCAAAGTAAATACTTTCAGGTTCTTAAAAGAGAAAGATTATCTTAAAATACTCTTTCCTTAATAATGTTAAAATTCATAAATTAACAAGAGGGAAAGAGAAAATGAAAAGACTTAATTATCGGTTCAAGACGACGTTTAAAGATTGTATTTCAAATATCTTTAGTATGTGTATGTAAATCACCCCCTGAACAAGCAACAGTGTTTGTACATCAGTTCCTCATTTGAAATATTTAATTTTAAGGTTCTAAAATTAAACAAAAAAAAAGCAAAGCTTTGACTTCTTTAGGACAAAATTCTATAGTGAGCCTGGTTCTTATTTATACTGAAGGCCATTTACACACTACTGGCAGGGTTAAAAGAGTTTCAGTGAGTGTAAATGTAATTTATGTTTAGCCAAAATTGAAGAGCTGATTTCTCCCTGCTCTACAGTTATATTCTAACAAATAATTTACATATAGCTGAAACATTTGTCAGCTGAAATAATTAATTTTCAAAATCCTATATAAACTTAGTACCAAACTTCGTTCTTAAACAAGTTGCTAGGTGGCCTTTAATTTATATGATGTATAGTAACCTTTTCCACTTGTAAATGTGCAGTTTGATCTGCCAATTAAATTAAAAAGCTGTTCATGTCAGGGAAGATGTGCAAAGGATGAATGCATTCCTGATGGGATACCCATAAAGCTTCTTTCCTTTTCAAAATGTAATGATAACATTTCATCAGTACCTAGCATTAACACAGATATTCTTTACTTGATTCTGTCCTTTAGCAAATAATTAGAGAAGAAAAAAAAACCCAAACCAGCTTGATAATAGATCTTACTAACCACAGTATTATCTTAACCTGTCCACTGTACTTGAGAAATTCCTTTGGATTTTGCTACCTCATTATATATTAAATCAGTTGAGTCCAATATCTGAAGATTGAGAGAAAAATTCAACTTTTTTCTGAAATATGATGCTGAGTGCTATGAATAATCACATGAACTACAGAGATTATATATAAAAATATAAACAAATGAATGTGAATTATGAAGTTATTTTGTTGTTGACCAAGAATCCTTTAAAGAAGCTGCCTGAAGACCTTTGAAAATTTATACTGTATTAGACTCAGTGATTTTTCAGTAGAAAATTTGTTAATTTAATCCACTCAGATACTTTTATTTTTTACTACAGGTTTTCATTGGCTCAATTTTCAAAATTGTGGAAAAGCATGAAAAAGCTGAAACATGTGCAGTGAGATTGATCCACATCTTTTTCATCACTTCTAACCCAAAGATTTTTTTAATGGCAACTTGAAGCAGGGGAAGAAATCCATTATATGCTACATATACCGCTGTGCAAAACACGAACGTGCAAAATTTTTCTTTTCACTAAATCATTGTGACGCCATCTACTCAGCATTATTTTTATACCCTTTGATCTATTTCCATATAACAAAGCATAACCGGTCAGAAAACAGAAAAAAATGCTCGTTTTATGGTAATAAATGAAAAAATAGGGTTTTTTTCCTGTCACTGCTATGATAAAACTCATTGTAAAACCTTATTGAAAGAGCATACCTAAACACAGAATCTATTTTCTACATTGCCAAGAGCGTCCATTCACTACTAATGAAAAACACTCAAATAGTCTTACTATTCACTTTTCAGATCCACTCTTACCTTTTCCATTAGTCATACGTACTTATGTCAGCAATATTGTGAAATGGTGGAGACAGAGGTAAAGAAAACATCCAAAGTGCATACAAATCAACATAGTATGGATTTTAAAGCACAATAGACAGACACAACAGACATTGACAACATTAAGTGCTGTTTTCCTTTGCCTTCCTTACAGCCAGAGTGGATGGCAGCAGAGCTGCTGCAGTTTTCAAGAGTGCATGAGATGCATATCCCTTCAATCTCAATTCTCATTTTCTTTTGTGAGACTCTGAAACTGCATATCAATCTAAAAGTCATTTTTCTTAGGTATTCACAGGTATTGCAGTACAATGTGCCTACATCTACGCATTGTAGTGGGCCCAGGGCCCTGGCTCCTCAGGTCACGTAAGCAGTGGAAGGCACTATTGAGTGCACTGTTGTGCCTATCTGGGTAACATCCCCAGGTTTTATTTTTGAAGGAATTGGTGCATTAGTTTCTCTCACAAGACTTAATCAGGGTTCAGTACAGATGGGCCATTAGCAAGGTATTGGGATGGTAACAGAAGATGACCAACCGTGGACATAGATTCACAGAACGGTAGGGGTTGCAAGG
Organism: Brachypteracias leptosomus; assembly: GCA_013401335.1. Taxonomy (NCBI): domain Eukaryota; kingdom Metazoa; phylum Chordata; class Aves; order Coraciiformes; family Brachypteraciidae; genus Brachypteracias; species Brachypteracias leptosomus. Next base: position 53,669 of record VYZX01000879.1, read on the forward strand.
GACTTCTAGAGATCATCTAGTCCACCCCCCCTGCCAAAACAGGTTCACCTAGGGAAGGTCACACAGGAATGCATCCAGACTGGTCTTGAAAGTCCCCAGAGAAGATGACTCCACCACCTGCCTGGGTAGCCTGTTCCGGTGCTATCACCCTCACAGTAAAGAAATTTTTCCTCATGTTGAGGTGGAACTTCCTGTGTTCCAGTTTGTGCACATTTCCCCTCATCCTACTACTGGGCTCCTTTGAAAAGAGACTGATTCCTCCATCTTTCTGATACCCACCTTTCAGGTATTTATAAACATTGATCAGATCCCCTCTCTGCCTTTTCTTCTCAAGGCTAAACAGCCACAGAGATCTCAGTCTTTTCTCTTAAGAGAGAGGTTCTACTCCCTGAATCATCCTCGTAGCCCTCCATTGGACTCTTTCCCGTATTTCCCTGTCACCCTTGAACTGAGGAGCCCAGAACTGGACATAATATTCCATATGTGGAATTACCAGTNTATGTGGAATTACCAGTTGTTGTGGTTTAAGGTT
>VYZX01000881.1:0-147703 GCA_013401335.1 Brachypteracias leptosomus
CAAAACCTTTCATCCTTAGGATATATTCTTGGTGATGAAAACTGTAGTGCTGTTGGACAGTTGAAGAGAGTTTTCTGGTTTCAACCAAATTTATCTAGAACATCAAAATCAGCAACGTAATCTGCTCTGATACATGTTTGTTGTACCCGTTCCTAAGGATAAACTAGACATGAGATATTTAGGCTGGAAATTTAGGGTTTTTTTCTAACAGACTAGGCAGTGAAGTTTCCAAATGATCTTCCAGCAGCATCTGAGTGAGGGTACAAAAGCTTGCATGGTTAATCCCTTTATGAAGAGAATGATAAGGTTGTATCTGCCCAGCAAAAACTTTCTCTTTGGGGTTCCAGTGTAGCTGATGCTGTCTGGTTAGTTAGAGGCAAGGCAGCTAAAGCAGGGTGCTGTGCTGCAAGCTGTAGTTGTCACAAGTAGCCTTGGATGGAGAGAATGAGTACCTGTCACCTCATCTCCCACTGAGAAGACTGTGCAGGGCAGAGGGGATGTCCTCTCCATGTCCCCTCCATGTCCCACCTAGCTGAAGACCTGAGCCCAAGCCCAAATGCCATGTTTCCTTGCTCGCTTTAGTTAGAAGGGTTGTTTTTGGTGTCTCCCTTGTCTCTGCTCCGGTTAAAGTGTTTCTTCTTCTTGTCCTCTATTTCTTACAGCTACCTTTTCTCCTTCCCCATCCATAGTAGCTTCAACTATGGTCTGTTGGCCTTCAGCAGAAAATGATTTGTGCCATATAAGAGGAATATTGATTTTTACATCACTTGGCCCATGAGGCTTTGGAAATCACATTTTTTCCTGTTAGTGTGACTTATCTGTATCTTTTAGGAAAAGGTGAGCTGTGGGCCCTGTGAGATTTCCTGTTTGGGGTGAATGGGTTCTGCATTTAGATCTTTCCACTGGAAAGCCACACGCTGCAGCTGGACTTCTAAATTAAAGGGGGGAGGGAATTAACCTGGCTTAACCTAAGTTTTGACAATTCCGTTGAGAGGCCAGTGACTCATTTAGAGAATTCAGCGAGTCCACAAGGGCTAGAATGATACTTCTGAAAGCTTATAGAATGTCATTGCTTTGTGTTTTAACAATTGGGTCCTGCAGTGAATTCTTGTGGGTTGTTATGGAAAAGAGATTTATTGATGACTTGTGATGCCAGGACGCTTGCTCTGTGTATAATTTTTTTTTTTTTCTTAAAATACAAATACATCCTGAACCGCAAAAAAAAACCAAACAAAAATGCATTGCAAGCTAGAAATGAAATACGGTTTAATCCCACCGTAAATTCAGACCCAGACCTGAAGTCTCCCCTGTCCCCTCAAGTTCAGGTCTGGAGCTTAATTTGACCTGTGACAAACAAGAAATGAAAGCCACGAAACTCCAGTTTGGATCCAAAATTCCTTGCAGTTTTTGGGCGTCCACTGCTGAGTTTTGGAGAGCGTTGAGTGCTTGTTAGAACACAGTTGAAGCCAAGCTGCTCAGAAGGACTAAATTAATACTCCCTAGTCCCAAAGTTTTTAGCATTTAGCACTCCTGCCCCAGGGCTAGAAAGTCACTGTTTCAAATTCTGAAGTTAAAAATGTCAAAATCAGTTAGGCTATAAATCCCAGTAGCCATCAGTATGCATTTATACATCCACCACAAGGGAAGAAGTGAGGAGAGAGGGAGGGCATGTCTGTTTGTTTTGAATTAGCATGCTTGTTTTTAATTCCTAACGCAGGAGTGTTTGTGGACGGGTGCACAGGTCAGGGTGTGCAGCTGCCCAGGAGCTGGACGGGCCGATGCTGCTGCCGTTACGTGCTGAGCTGGGTGCTGGGAGGTGCTGAGGTTTAGTCCAATGCAGGCTATATTTAGCCTCGATTATAAATTTCATTTGCTTTCATTCAGGTTGCAGCAGTATGAATTGCCAAGATCTCCTGACGTGATGAGCTTTAAGCAAAGCTAGACGATTATTACCTGGAGGAGGTTGCATCCATAGGATTCACTATGGTTTGCACAGAAACCTCAGCTGTGCTCCCAGTGGGGAGGAACCCCTCCAAATTCAGAGGCAGTAGTAGGCCAAACCCCCATCTGCAACAGCCAACATATTTGGAGAAAATCTGCTGGAGTCAACAGCTGTGCTTAAGCTGGCATCAGTGTCACTGAGATCAGATTCTGGCTTGATATAAGGCACTTTAAAATAAATGTAATGCAGGCAGCAAGAGGTATTGAAGAATATTCTGGTTCTCAGCTGTGGCTGCGATAACCTTAACCCAATCAGCAGCCATGGAGCAAATGTCTTGGGATGTTATTTTGGTCTAAGAACAGTTTAAGCAAGGAAAATTCTAAGTCATAACTTCATTGGGCTCATTAGGTTGTTGTTGATGAAGTTTAGCAACCTTTTTCTTTCTCCTAAAACTGCTGAGCTGAGAGGACTGTGGCACAGGGGAAAGCCTGGTATTAAACTAATATGTGGGGACTAAGTTGCATCAAAAAAGTTGACATTTTTGGACTAAGTATGTAACCTCTTCAGCATTAGCAGTTGTTAAAAAGACAGCTCTTGCATTCTGGCTAAGAATGAAGAGAAGATTTTGTTGTTGTTGTTCTTTGGGGTTTTTTGTGTGGGTTTTTTTTATTAAAATTTACAATGGCTATTTGTGGTTTTGTTTCCTCAAGGCATATTTAGGAATACTGGATTAATTTATAATGCCATTTGCAACAGAACCAAGCCTGGTGAGGCAATGGATTTGACATCGCTTTATGCAGGCGTTTTAGAGTGGTACTGTTATGATTCTAAATTTTTATCAACGTGTCTTTTGAGTAAACACTTTATTAACCAAACATTTAGTGTAATTCTGTGTTCTCTATGAAGAAAGGAAAAGGGTAAGGAAACAGTGATTATTCTGAGTTAATACCTTAATTTAAAAATATTCTAACTTTCTGTATTGTTTTACACTCAAGTATTTCTGTGGTACAGATGGCTTTTTTTCTTGTGCTATAAATTAGTGCTGTCTCTTTCACTTTTCTGACTTGTTACAGTAGTGGCCTGGTATTTTGACTAGACATGTTGCAATGGGTAAATTTAATGTATCTTGGTGTACGTATTTATATACCTATAGAATAATTTTAAAAGCCACAGTGGGTGAAAGAAAACCTTTCCCATCAGATAGATTTCTCAACATCATATTTGGAGTCTGCAATATTGTGGAAAGACGAAGGTATTTCAGGCAGCAGTGATAACCCAGGCAGACGGATAAATGAGGGAACGTTCCACTCCACTTCCCAGAAGGAGCCATCTGGGAAAACAGTTAAATTTGACCTGTTGTTGGAGCTCATCAGCCTTTTGGAAAGGTGCACATTGGACCTAATAGGAAAATAACGTCTCCGTCACATCTGCCTGTCTTATGGTTGGGTTTTTTTTTTTTGGTTGAGCTGTTATTTTTTTGGTGAAGCTCTATAGTTTTTCTCTGCTGATAACCACTTTGGTAGAGGGTTGGACTAGATGATCTCCAGAGGTCCCTCCCAACCCCTACCATGATTCTGTGTGTGTGTGATTTTGTAGCCCACTAAAAATATTGGCGGATGACGGTGGGTTCTGGACCTCAAGTGAACCATAAGAAAGCAGATGTTGTATGAACACGGAATTACTCGCTGGTGCTTCTGCTCTTCTGCAGCGTTATTCGCTCAGGCTCTAAAATGTGGGGAAGAGAAGAATAAAAACACATGGTTTTCACAGGAAATAGAGACAATACTAACATTTGAAAATGTTTATGCCCTGTGGTAAGATAATTTTTTAAGTCTGGTTTAATAGAGTTTTGGAATTTGAAAAGATAAATCGGTTATAAATGCAGGCAGTGCGGCAAATAAATGGAATCGTAAACAAGTAACAAGTAACACAAAGTAAACCAAGTAATGTCTGAGTGCATGTGTATTTCATATTATTTTATGTGTGCATATGCACACTCTTTTAATGTTCTCTAGAATTAATAAAGGAAGAAAGCTTGCACACTCTATAAACACTCTAAAATTCCTTTGCAATTTAGTAGGAAATGAAAAGCTTTTATAGAGTTTTTGGACTTTTCTTTAAATCCGTTGTTCAACACACAGTAGAAAATAATAACTTTTCCATATAAGTTGTAGAAGACTTCTCCAGATTTCATGACTACATGTATTTTGTCCTGTCAATCACAGGTGCACATCCCTTCCCCTTGTTCACACATCTTCCATTATAAATTCTGAATCAATGTTTTATAATCATGATACACATCCATGGATAGTGGCATAATCTGTATAACCCTCCAGCGTGCCCATATTTATCATGCACAAGCTTCTTTTTCATTACAAATAGCAAGTTATAAAAGGAAGAAAGAAAACGTTTTTAAGTCTGTGGATGGTGTAATTATGATACTTTAAGCTCCCCTAGCTTAGTAATAGCAAAAGTCATAAAAATACTCTGCTTACCCAAAGTTCTTATTTATAGGGGGTTGGGGGCTTCCCCATTGTCAGGCAGCGCAACATTTTGCCTAAATTAAGCAAGGAGACTTGTTCAGCCTGTTAGAAGGGCCCCGTTTGCTGCACGGAAATGCTTTGGATATTCCTGCAGTGCCAAGCCTTGGAGAAGGTGCTCCTTAAGGAGCTCAGTTTCACTGCTCCATGCTCGTAATGACTTATGTTCACGTGGTACTGCTCTGCCCTTTTTTGTGGTCTTCTGTTCTGGGATTGTATTCAGTAGTTCTTCGTTTTGATGTAACCAAAGGGTTGTGGTGCACAGCTCCTTACGTAATTTATTGCCACTGATTCAGCCAGTGCAGGGGCTCCTGTTGCGTATTCCTGAGGTTCAGATTGGCACAAATTTGTCATTTAATGATGAGAGTGGGAAATTACAGAGATATCCCAAGATGAATTCAGAAAACATTTAACTTCTCATGACTGGCATCTTCTGTAGCTTTTTGACAAAGATCTTTCTTGTGCTGATACCCGATGTTCTTGTAGATGAAGTTGCTACTGCATTTGAACTAGTCAAGTGGAACTGCTTAAGTAGGAGAGTTTTAATCATAAGTAGCCCTTTCAGTGAATTAATCTAAAATTATCACCCTTGTTTGTTCACCAGAGCTAGAAGTATTCAGGTCAGTCGTTTGCACATCTTTTAAAACAGGTCTCTCACATACTCCTCATAAATATCAGATGATCACTCACCAGAAAGGGAAAAACAAATTGAAAAAGCTCATAGTAGTCATCGTAGTGGCAGTATTGGGGTAAACAAATAAAAAACTAAATATGAAACTGAGAAGGAAAAGCAAAATTCTTCCCTGGCATAACACTGTTGTGTTTTGGAGACCAAACTTTTCAGATGTGTTCAGGCTCTTTGGAATTAATAGAGTGTTGGAAAGTGGAAAGCCAGATTGCCTAAAACACTTGACACTCCTGCTGAAAGCTGAACCAAGGTGCGCATCTATAAGTGCGCACATCAGTCATGAAAGATTCTTTTCCATGATAAAATATTGGAGGTCAACTTGTTATCACCTTTTCTTTAGTGCACCCTCATCTCCCTTGTGTTTCAAGCTGGGCTGTCACAGGGAGTACACAAGAGGTTTTGAACAGGAACGTTAACAACTACGTTGACTCCTTTTCCACCTGGTAGCAGCTGAAAAACAGATCAGAGCTCAGATGCAATTGTGTTCTTGTAACAATTTATGGCATCTGTAAGGTATTCTCTTCATTTGAGAACCAGAGATGAACACTTTACTAGAATTCTCCTCTTCTTCTTTTGGTATAATGCCTAGGAACAATCCGTTCAAATACCTTGATAGCTTCTGGTGATCGAGCCAACAAGCTGAATCCCATATAAACACATCTGGGAAGTATGAGGGTGGCTGCTGATTTGTGCACAGCCCATGCCTCCGTGACACTTGCTTGTCAGCTGTAAACTAGAAATGAGAGGACGATGAAACTGTAAAGAAAAGATTCATCCAATTATAAATGTGTTTAGGCTGAGGGTTTTAAGGTTTTGGACCAGATTTCAAAATGTTGAAGTGGATTTTAAGGGCATTTTGACACGTAAAGAAATCTGTGTTAGCAACTGAGCTGTGTGCACCACGGAGCAGCAATGCAAAGGGGACTGCTGTGTCCCCAGTGTGCTTGGCCTACTATCTGGGCATTTTATAAAGAAGGCCAGAAAACCCTGCACATTGAAAATGCATCAGGTGTGCTGAATGGGAGCAGTGCATCTGCCCAGGAGCTCTGGACATTCAGCAGCCCAGCTGGAGCTCTACCAGGACTCCAGGCATCTGCAAGTCCCAAATGAAAGGCCAGATTTCTCTTTTTCACCCAGGTGTTATTTCAGACAGAAAAAAAGGATATGTTCAGGGGAACTTGCCCATACATTATCACTAGTAAGGCAGCTTGTTCAAATACAGAATTTGAAGTCAGCAGGAGTTAGATGTGTCTGCACATCGGGAAACCCTGTAAAATGCCTGTTCACATTTCAGGTACCTAAAGGCCCAGGTTTCAAAGCAGAGTATTTGATATTTCTCTGGGATTATCCTTCCCAAATTGAGTGGGAGCTGGAATCTGCTGCCTCAGGCAGGAGGGAGGCTCAGCCCAGGTGCTGCTTCTGTCAAGGCGGCAGCTCCAGTTCCAGCGGGACCCACTGTTCAGCTCGGAGGTGGAAAAGGAGGTGAGGAAGGGTCACCCACATATGTCACCTCCCTTCATATGCTGGAAATGCCTTTGCAGCCCACCCTCTCAGTTTTGCATTGGCTGCATGACATGGCAGGGTCCTGGCTGATTGTCTGAACTGCTGGCACTCATAAATCCCCTTGGTGCACAGTGCTGGCTGAGCTTGAGTGGCAGTGCACTTCACACAGGGAAAAGGTATCTGTGCTTCCTATGGTCATGCCAAAACTACCTGCTTGTTGTGGAATTTGCCTCCACTAACCTGTGCTGTCTAAATATTCAGTGAATTGGCTGGTTTTATGCTTCTTTTATGGTCAGGGAAGTAGATTCCCCAAGTGGATGATTCATCTCCCCTGTTTTAGGCTTCAATATTAGAAGGGGGCAAATGACCCTGTGGAGATGCATTTCGCAGAGGCAGCTTTAAGCGCCTCCAGCTAGCCAAGGTGAATGTCAGTCGTGGCTTCAGGAGAGGCCAGGTTAATTCTCCACCATTCACTGCCTTTGCCACCCAGGCCTCCAACCACCACTGAGCAATACTTAAAAGATGTCAGCTGGCACATGCCTAAGTTGGCTCCATGTTTCAATCCAGCTTGTGTTAGTGGACCATGTAGAAAAGTGGCTGAGTTAGGAAAAGAGATGCTGTGCAGGCACTGTGAACTGGCAGCCCCCTGGGAATGCTCCATCCTGGGTTCAGCCCACTGGTAGTTGCCAGGTTTCTGCCTTTCAAGGAAGAGAGGTGGTTTCATTCCTGTCCTGGTGTAAATATTGACCGAAATGCTCAAGAAAGGCAGCCCCAGCTAGAGCTGTGGTTCTCAACCTATGCTCTGCAAACCCTGGGGGTCCACGGATCACTCTTAAGGTAACTAAGAAGAATTCAGTGAAAGATAACTTAAAAAACGTGTTTATTGTCAGTAGATTAACTCTCTCCATAAAGGAACTTGCCTCTCCCGAAAAACATTTGAGGGCTGCTGAGCATAAAGGTTGAAAACCACTGAGCCGGAGTAATGTATCTTCATACGTGATAATTTGACAGCTAAAGGGCTAAAGCTATTCAAGTGTACCTCTATGAAAAATGCCTGGAGAACCGAATAGAATGTGATAAACTTTGTGTTGGCATTTTTGATCCAGTCTGTGAAACTGAATAACTGAAGGGATTCTATAGAAAATGTTCTACAATTGCACAAAATAAAAAGAGAATGAAGTCCTTTTCAGGAGGGTTCCAGATGATCATATAGAATCATGCTCCTGCTGTAGACTATCATTATTCTGTACTCTTTTTAAGATTTAACCCTGACAAATGATACAGGCTAATTTCTCTTAACAACAGATCTCATCCCTAGTATCTGTGATCACTTTTTAGTTGTGAATATACATTGAATTTAATTTAAGAATTATGTAAATAATGTCTATGTAATGAAGAATCACACAGATACTCAGGATTTTGAGTTTCCCCACCAGGGTAGCTTTGAATCCAGAAACTCAGCTTTGGCAGTCAGAGCCCTTGGACAGCACAGGTTTATCACAACACCATAGACTTCTCCTATGATGGTTGGTAGAAGAAACTCCTGCAAGTGTTTATAAACTTTCACTGCATTTAAGAAGGCAGGATAGGAGTTATCAAGCAAAATGATTCCTCTCATGGTAACACATGGTAACTTCTTCATGAGAAGTGTTCTGGGGACTTTTCCTCTCACATTCATTGAGTTTTACTTGATTTTGTCGGTATTAGTTCACCTTTATTTGAACTGCTGGATAATTCATTTGTAGAAGAGGCAGTACATTTAGGTACTTCCATCTGTGTTTAAACAAGGCTCTTGTGCTTTCCCCATTAAAAAAAAAAAGATTTTGTATTATAATGCTTGTGGTAGATGAGGTTCTGAATTTAACTCCTTCCTACTCTAGTTTCTCTTAACAACTCTGCGTTATCAGCACCTGGGGTTTCTAGTTTACTCTCTCTTTGCAAATATGAATTTGCAAGAAGGGGTTGATGGTAAGTAGCATGGTTCTAATTTGCACTTGTGAAGTGTGTCAGACAGTTTCAGCTAGTGCATGGTGAGCAGAGGAAAGCCTGTCTTCCTCTGAAAACAGCCCTTAGAGGATGTCAGGGAGAGTGTTGGGTTGCGATAGTCACTTGCAAGTGCAATATGGTTTTAAAATGAGCTGTCCAGGAGCTGCTGGAGGAAGGGATGCCTCCGCTCCCATGAATCTGCTCTTTCTCCTTTTTCTTTCTCCTGTTTCTCCTTGTTTTCATGCTTCTGAGCTGTCACTTCAATGTGCTTTTGGATGAGTCTGCTTTGTTGCTCTGGTAGAAGTTCTGTGGACTCACTGGGCTGAAACATTTGTGACGATCATCTGTTTTTCTAGGACTGTACCCAGTGATATAGGTAACCCTTTCCAGCTTTCTGTTCATTACTCCCTCTCCACCTACCTGGCTTCTTTATAGCCACATCCATCCCTCCTATCACCTTCCAAACACCTGTTGAAGTCACTGCTGCCTGTGGCATCTGAGTACCCTTTTCTCATCCTCCTTCACATGCCTGTCCTTAGAGCAAGAATCTTGTCCATAGTTCATGTGCATTTATAAAGTCTTTTCTTAATCCATTAATATTCTAGAGGTTTAAGCCTGGGGTGATATTTGAGTGCATGGCTGGATGTACAGAAGGCTGGACTGTGGCCACCCATCTCTCTCTCAGGCAAAAGGGCAGAGGATTTATGGTGACACCTCATCTATGCCCTAGCTCAGGAAATACAGCCAGTGTTCCCCTTTATGTCTCCATAAATCATCAGTGCTCCAGTAGTGTTAAATTCCCTCTAACCTGTCCCATTTCTCTACTACACCAATTGACTAGCCTTACACCCTCTTCCTCCCCGTGAAGCCCAGCTTTCATCACACACTTGCCCAGCACCCTCAGAGGAATTCAGAATGAGTCACGCAGGGCGCCTCTGGGGACTCCTACTGATGCAAACTTCCTCCTCCTCAAGGCAGCCTGTGGTTTGAATGCCACAATGCAGCCAGTAGTTGTTAGCTAGAGACTTTGCTGTGAAGCTGATGGCAAAGCTTGGTCTCTGGCCTGGACACCTTCAACCTTGCCATCTTCTTTCACTTGGCTCTGGAGCAGGAGGCAAGAGTCTCAGCTCATCCTCTCTGTAGTGTCAAACCTGGGTGCTGCTCAGAGCCTTTCAGAGTGCCAGTCAATAGGCACTGAGGGCTCTTTGGAGAAAGGGGTTATCATTCATTCTTACAGTGTCTTCCAATCCAGGAGGGAGACTGGCATCAACACATTAAGTGAAGTGTTATATGGATGTTTAAATGTAATGTTAAAGTCCCCAGCTCTTGGGCTGGAATAGACTTCCATCGCAAGAGCTTTGCTAGTGGTCTGTCATCACCAACTTCCAAAGTCTGCATTCAGAACCATAAGATGTCATGAACAGGGCTCATTTATGTTGTTGTGGTTTGAGCTTTCTCCCTCCCTCCCCTATAGGCCATTGTCTTTAAAACATTATCTACCTTCTCCCTCTTCACATGGAAAAGAAAAATGCTTTTCTGGTGGTAATCACACAGTGCTGCATTGTGGACCTTTCATCCCATTACAGTAAGTGGACAAACTACTGTAATTTACAAGAATTAAATAGGTGAGGAAATGGGAAAGTTTCTAGCACTCCCAGGCATAAATGCCAACCTCACATGGGAGAGTAAGTCCGAGAGAAAGCAAATTTTTTGCTAGCAATGAGTGCTGGTGCAGTTGTGCCCTGATGCAGGGAGGAAGGAATGTCTGCTCCTTGTCAGGTGTTTCAGAAATGAAGACTCAGGCAGTATTAATGGAGGGCTGCAGACCCTTAACCTATCTCTGCCCTTGCAGTTCAACTGAGACGTGCTTCAGCTCTTCCTTGCTCTCAGTTTCAAAATATCCTCAGTCTGTCCATGTGCTGCCTTTTCATGAATCTGCTGGCAAGGTCAGGGTTTGAATATGTTGAGATTTTTTTTCTCCAGCAGAAGTTTGTTGCATTATTATTCCCTACCTCTGCACAGACATCTTTTACATCTCTCAAAACAGATTGATGCTCTTATTTGCCTGTTTTTTTTCTCATTTTTAGTGATTCCTCATGGGAGGTTTACCCTCATGGAAGGTTTGCCCTGAAAGTGTGATTGTGAGAGTAAGGTCTTTACAAATACATCAGCAAAAATGTATTTGCACATCACCAGGCAAAAGCAACCAGTTGGGTAGTAGAGCCTCCTTATTCCTTTGGTAGACTTGGCTGTGGACTAGAACTTGAGCAGCTTACTCCCTTTTCTTCATATCTGGTGGTTGTCAAATGTTTGGGGCAGGAGGAGGGGTCTGCCTTTCTCCCACCTTCTATGGAAGGTGAGTTCGGTACCCTTGGAGGCCCAGAGAAATGGGTGGTTGAAGTTCCTCTCCAGCCACTGGCCTGGGTTGGTTTGGCAGCAATTTGTTGCCGCCACCTGCTGACCAGGCAGAGGATTTCTCTGGCCCGGGTGGAGCTTGTGCACGGGATGTCCCGATGAGCCCCGACCACTCTCTCCCCTGTCCAGTGGTCTCACCAAGAGGGCGATGGGGCAGTAAGTAGAGATCAGGGTGCCAATACTGGTTATTTAGGGCAAGGTGGCACATGCCTTAGCATGAACACAACCACTGGTGAGGGCTGAGCTGGGCTGACTTTGGACCGCTGTGAACTTGTAGGTTATCAAATAAATCATGGGTGAGATCAAGTCTGGTGCAGGAAGTTTGGATGAGGTATAACCTTGTGTAACTATGGTGCTAAGTGCAACAGTAAAGAAGTAGTGTCAAACTGCATGTCTTCACTTGAATGCATCTCTGTGTAGGAAGGCATTAAATTCAAGTACTTTCAGAATAAAAGAAAATAGAGAGAGGCAAGAAATTTTACCTAATCCTAAATACCAGAAATTCAAGTTTACCCTTCTTCAATTTAGTGAAATGACTTAAGGATGATCTTCAGCCTTCCTCAGAAACTGTTTCACATTGTTAGCTCTTTAATAAAGACATCCTTTCACACTGGCATTTTTGGACGTGGGATTTAAATAAGAAGAAAGTCAGAGAAACAAGTACATTAGACAAAGGGATGTATGATGCCTATTAGGGCAGTGTCACTGCACTAAATCTTTATTTGGTGGCCAAGTCACAGGAAGCAGCAGCACTTGCTGTGAGCCTCTTCCCTGTGCCCGGGGCAGGGGTGCAGGGTTACATGGCTGCCATGGTGGGAGCTGACTTGGGAATCCTGGCCCATTTCCTGCCCTTTAATGAGCCGTGTGTAACATTTGCTTTCACTGGGGTCACTCCAGGCTTTCAACCAGCAGTGCTTAGGAGCCGAGCCAGGGCAGGGACACCTCTGTATTTTGCTTTGATCCAAGTTAATTCCTAGGGCCGGGGAGCTGCTTTCAGGCCATCCTGTTTTACTGCCTCCATAGAGACTCTAATCTTATTTTCTCTCTTTCCCAAAACACTCTTATTTTCACAGGAACACATGGGTTTCCCCCTAATTATTCTCCAGTGAGTCCCCCTTTTGCTTGCGTTTATTGCTTTTTAGTTTGTTTGTTTTGAGGCGGAGGAGGAAGCCCCAAGGAGAGATGAAGCTCTGTGCGTGGCAGTTCTGCTTGGCTGCCGCGGCGCTGCCCCTGTTCTGTCAGCGCAGGGAAAGGTTGCTATTACCATTTTATAATGTGTGATCTCAGGTATATTCCTGCTTTCCTAAGCAGTTTGGGTTTCTGTGCAGATGTTGCTGTAAAGCCCCATATCCACTTAACCCCTCGCTGCTTGACACGATGCCCAAGCAGCCTCTCCTGATGTTGTGGCTCTCTCTCCTTGCTCCCCAGGGCTCCGGGACCTCGAGCAGCTCCACCACCACCACCCCATCCGTGTCCACCCCTGTCACCGGCCACAAGCGGATGATCATCCCCAACCAGCCTCCCCTCACCGCCACCAAGAAATCCACCACCAAGGGCCCGGGACAGCAGGCACCCATTCCAGTCACTCCAGTGGGCACCTTGAAGCCACAGCCAGTGCCGGCCTCCTACGCCACGGCCTCCACCCCCAGCCGCCCGGCCTTCAACATCCAGGTGAGGACGGCGCAGCCCAGCCCTCACTACCAGCCGCCCGGCCCACAGCCTGGGCACTATGGCAGCCTCGGGCCCAGCCAGTCCTACACTCCTGCGCCGTCCCGCCCGCCCGGTGCCCCGCAGTATGGCCCACCGCAGCCCCACGGGCCCGACTATGGCTACGCCCCGCCGCCCAGCCGGCCCTCAGAGCCCACCTACGGCTATGCACCTCCGCAGGGCCGCTACCAGGACCCCTACTACGGTGGGTATGGGGGGAGAAATGGCTCCGAAGCGCCCTATGTGCCACAGAGCTCCTGGAAGGTCGAGCCAGCGTATCCCACCAGTAACACCATGGGCCAGGCTCCTCCTGGGCTCTACCAGCCACATGGCACCAAGAAGACCTACATCACCGACCCGGTGCTGGCCCCGCAGCTGCCCTCAATGCAGCAGAAGGTAGGAGATGTGGGTGCTTGCTAGGGAACTGGAGAGCCACATGGCTGAAAACGCCCTGGGACCCTCCCTGGAAGGCAGTGGTGGGGGTGGGGGGGTGTTAAATGGTGCCTGCAGGAACTTGGGGTAGGTTTCCCTCCACATAGCTTCATAAAAGCTGGAAATAGGGAATCTGCTTTGAATAGGTTTGGGGGAGGCTTAGAAGCGCCGTCAGCCTCAAAGGGTGAGACCTGGTCACGTGCAGAGGTGTCACCCTGTGAGCAGGAGGGAGGGTTTGTCCCTCTGACATGCTGTTACCCAAGGAGCTCACTGGCCATGCCTCTGTACAGCATCACTGCCCTTGGGTCTTCCCTTTTGGACACTCTCAGGATCCAACAAGAAGTTGAGTGTGAGCTTCTGCTCTGTGTGCTTGTGGACACCTCTGATTCACCAGACTAATCCTTTCTCTTCTCAGGCAGAGAAGAGGTACACAAGAGGCTGGTTTTGATTGTGGTTCAGAGCAATTGCAGAGGTTGACCTCTGGTGTGTTGCTGTTCAAAAATCACTTATCGCTGAAACCACATGGAAATGAGTTCCCACAGAGCTCAGCTCTGATTTTCCTCACAGGTGATAGTACATTGGGTGACCTCCATCCACTTGAACCAGTGCTCAGACCTCATAGAGTGAAGCCAATTTGAAAAAGAAAGTTAAACTGGTGTGCTTGGTTTCTCTACCCAAGCTTGACCCTGGCCAGCTTTTGTCAATTCTGCTGGTGGCCATCTCTTTTATGGCTGTGGGGGGATATAAGTGGTTTAGCTTTATGGTGTCTTCGTTGTGTACAGTGAGCTTTGGGCTCCACCAAAGGGTGAGATGGCCAAGCCCTCATGGGGATGCAGTAAAGCCATTGCTGCCCAGGCCCACTGCTGCTTATCTCAGCACATTCCTGCTCTTCAGCTTGCGGGTGCTCACAGGGAAAGGGTAAAAGCTTCTGACACGTAACAGAAAGTCTGTCCTTTTGGCATTTCCTTCACTAGCAGCACACAGACTGTTTTCCCTCAATTCCAGATTTCCTGACAGTGGGAACTTTTGAAGGCAAAGATGTTTCTCCAGGCAGTTTAGAGAGGGCAATAAATTACAGAAGTCCTTGAAATATTATCTACTCGCAGCTAAGAAACTGCTTTTTCTCTTTTCTTCCCCTTACTTACCAAGAAGCTAGGAGTGGGAAGAGAAGTAATAAACTCTCAGCTCTGCAAGTACTTGATATAGAGCTTAGATTGGAAAGTAGTGAAGGGCACAAAATTTGCACATAGCCTTAACTGGCGTAAATTGTTGTGGTTCCAGTGGAATCACTGAGGAAATGCTGAAGTACAGCAGATCAATATTTAAACTTCTATAGATACAATAGGCTTCTATATATAAAAAAATTCAAAAACTTTAGTTCAGTCAGCATCTCTATGGAAACGCAAATCATCTTGAACCACAAACAGCACAAGCCTGTTAGTCTCATTTGCATTACAAAGCTGGAGGGTAGCTCAAATTTGGGGTTTCATGTATGTATATATTTATATATATATGTTTGTGTGTTTGTCATTTGCAAATACATATGCAGAAATACTTCGTATATATATCTATAAAAATAATTTCAGTTCTTCTGCAAAACAGACCATTATCTGCTTGGTGATCGATACCTCCAGAACTTTGATTCCCTTCCAGCCTGCTAAATATCTGTGTTGTTATCTATTTCACTTTTGAAATTACAACTCTTCTCTAACATATTGGTGGCAGACTCTGCTTGATTGCTGCTTTGTAACGTGTATAGTTTGATTGGTGGAGACTTGAAGGTGATCTTACAGTCTAACAGAAAATGCTCAGTAAAAAAACTGTGTGCTTTGCCAGTGGAGCAGTGTTGTCCAGTTTTATTCATGCTGTTCTCTTCCTTTGCAGACTAACTCATTCATAAAATGAACTTTTGGAATAATTTTAGTTAAAGGGAAGAAAAAAGAAGGCTATGTTAGAGCCAGATCTCTGGTAGGGTGAATTATAATTTGAGTTGTTGGCTACCATGTGAATTTTAATGTATTTTCTTACACACAACTGGATTCTGCATTTTGTAGTGTTTCACCTTTTCAAGGTCGATTTTAGGCCCTTCATTTAAAGAAACTGGTTTGAGAAGCCAGGGTAAGGAGCAGGCATTAATACTTACCACATAAAGTGCAAGAAGACCTTCAGGGGTTTTTCTTCTTTAGGGAATGATCTTAAAATATAAAACAATTTCTAAATATATTCCAAAAGTTTCATTCTTAATTTTGGAAGCGCTTTGTGTGCAAAATATTAAGGATGTTGTAACAGATGAAGTTTTTTGTCCTTAATTCTAATACCATGATCCATCACTATGAGAGGTAAAATTTTTCATTTAATTTGTTTAGGGTTTTTAAAGGGTTAAGAAACAAAAATATGTTTATATTTTACAATCTGGCTAGGAAGAGGTTCACCTTACTGTAGTTCTGTTTTTTGCTGCCTACTAATCGTGTTGAAGTCACCGCTGATCCAAAATAAATCTGGATCGGTATGGGAACAGCAAATAATCTGTACTGGTTCTTAAAGGCCACTGAGAACAATGAGTTTTACTCACACACGATGCTGTGTTGCATTCTGTCCTTGGGCCACTTATGGAAGTGAGAGTCATGCATGTGAAACCTCTGTGCATTTTAGTCTTTAGTAGCACCCCGTCTAGCATTAATGCTCAAGTCCTAGTTTGGAAATAAACTGGAGGAGTACATGTCCTCATTTAAACCTTCATGTGCTTCAAGGGCATTCCTGGCCAAAAACCTCAGAAGCTTTCTCCTCTGGGTGGTAGGTAGTGGGGATTTCTGTAGGAGCAGCAGCAGAGTTGTCACAAGACCCTCACAGAAACATGATACAACTCTTGTGCTTTTTGCCAGCGGTGCTGTGCCTGCTCAGACCAAGTGAAAATATGAAGCCTCTCTTTAACTTCTCCCCTCCCAAAAGCCAGAGAGCACAAGACCAGAATGACTCGTTAAATATGCTGATTTCTGGCATCAGAATGTCCACAGCAGAAAACAAAAATGGCAAAGCCAGTTTCTGACATGAAGAATTCCTTCAAGTTTGCCCTATAGCCATAACAGAGTTGACATAATTTCCCCCACTGACCAGCTCACCTATCATCAGATGTTTCTATGCTGGTCAGGTTAAGACATCAAATTCCCTTGTTGAGCTCTCATCTCTTCACATATGTGTATGCCCTTTCACTGCTTCTGGTCGGTGCTTTTGAGACACTACCCTGTGTCTCCCAGGTGATTTTGTGGACCTTTCAAGGGACCTCATGTGGCTCCTGATGTATTTGAGGGGTGGCCACTGTAGACACCTGGGAGGTCTGTGCTTCCTAGCTCCTGGATGCCTTGTATTCTCCTTCCTCTTTCTGAATCTACTCATAGGCCTGGGAAACCACATTCCTTCATAAAGGGACCTGCACATTTTCGGTACCCAGACTGGATGTCACTGAAATCACTTCAGACAGCTTGTGGGTTTGGTCCAGAATGGTGGAAATAGTAACAAAAGTATTGATCACTTGAAAGCGGTCTGCCAATTTGGGGAGGACAAAAGTGTCTTGTAGCTCTATTACAGCATCCAAATCCATGCTCCTTTGCTGTAGATTTGCTGGAAGGAGTAAGGGAGCAGTGTCCCATTGGTGGCTGTGTCAGTTCTCACTTGACATGGCACAGCAGTACAAGTTCCCTAGCCCTGGTAGCCCACACCAGCCACAAGTCCTATTGTCCTTATTTACACATGTACAGGCATCAGTGCATATGGAGCATGACCTGGCTTCAGACAGCCCTTCAGTGTCGTGCACCCTGCACTGTGGAAATTAAGTGGAGAGACAGCTGGAAACCAGGAGGTAAAATTAACGAGGCATCCTATGCTTTAGGCATGGCTTAGGTGGTGGTGGCCACTCATCATTAGCAGACCTCAACCACCGTATCATTTCCGCACTGCTGGAGGTGATGTTTCTTTGCTGCCTGCTGCAGCCAACATCAGCGTGGTCTCATGAAACTTGCAGAGCCCAGAAGGAGCCCGTGACAGCTCACTGTTTTCCCATTTTACACACCTTTTGTCAGTTTTTCCACTGATTTAATACCTGGGATGGAGACATTCACTGGGAATTTTCATCTTTGCCTTAAAAACACCTGCTCACCAGTGTCCTTTGCTATGACTGATGCACTTCCCTTGTACTAGTTTAATCATTTTTACAGTCTGCCCTCACTCACGTAAAGTAGATACCTCTGGCACTTGCGTTTGAACTGAGACTAATGCTCTTGCTGTTTGCTGTTAATCTAGTGACTAGGAATTTTTTGTTCTCTGCAGATGAATAAATGCAATCTGCCAGGTTCCTTCCTGCTGTCATAGGGACGCAGTCATTCTTAGTGTTGCTTTTTGCTTGTGGAAAAAGACAGGCAGCTTGCTGTACACTGCCTGCCTCCCCCTGAGTGTCTCCTCCCCCAAAATCTCTTATCTCCACCCAGGTGTCCTCTTCCCAAAAGTCACATATTGAAAATGTTCACTGGATGCGATTCAGAGACAGTGTAAAGCGACGGTTAAAGTTGGTTTTCTGTCAATGTGAGACGGTGACTTCCCATAGTTTTAAAATGTTAAAATAGAGCAAAACCAAGTAAAATGAAAAAGTCTTGTTTCAAATGTTCTACTTTGGCATTTAATTAATTTTAAAAGACAGAAAGGTGACATAAAATGAATTAGAAGGTGAAGTTCCAAAATTCAGAGCTGAATTTGTGATTTCAGTGTGACATTTCAAATTTTGCAGATGAATATGCAATTCCTTTCTACCCTGAGAATAGCAACAAATGTCAAAATGTTGACATTCTTCACAAAACAGTAATGCTGAGTTCTAACCAGCACTAGCTGTGTATCAGCTGCTGACTCCATCATTGCTTCTGGGTGGATTAAATTAAATGCTCTTGCTTCTGTTAAAATGAGGAGGAGGGGAAGAAGGCAGTGTTGTCTAACAATGAGATGAGAAGCTCACCGTTAGGACTTGGTGGTACTCTGTGGCATTGAGAATGATGTTTTCCTCCTCATGGTATTATAAATCTCCACATCAATATGTTCCTGGAATTCTCCAGGATTGTTGGGTAAAAAAGTGCTGGCAAGAGGTGCAAAGAGGCGTTTTCAGAACAGTGTGCTTATCCTGAGTCTCACACAGCCTGCTTTATACCTTAAACTTTTGAAAGAACCCAGTTCTTGGCTTGAAATGTGTTTAACATTTTCATTTCAGAGCTTTATTGTTTGTTCTTTGTATTATATTTTTATTATTTAAGCACTCTATATAGTAGCAGGAACCAGCTGATGACAGAGCAATTAATCAGATTTGTCTCTGAGGAGTCATATATTTGAGTTGTTTTCCTGAAATAGAGAAACAACGAGTTGCCAAACAATTACCTTGAAGTTAAAGATAACAGCAAGCCTGCAGTTACAAGAGTAAGTCAGGTCAGCATATACTGAGAAACCCACTTAAATTTACAGCTTCAGGATGCAGCTTTTGCAGCTTTAGCCTTTAGTCAGCCACAATGGGTTAGTAATATAAGAGGAATAATTGAGAAAGAGGCTTTTGGCATAATACCTGGATGTTCTTTCTTGCTCCTTCTTAAAATAAGCTGGGGACAATGCCTCCATACATGATAAGGTGCGGGGCAGCCTTGGAGTTAATTAAGGGCTCTGTTTCTGTGCTGTTTAACTCTTGATAACCAAGTGTCTACCTTGGCAGATGCTGCCAGATCACGTTACAGTCTAACAGATAAGGATTTTGTATCTGAGGCCATAAAATATAGCAAGTGTATATTTACCTATAGTTGGACAAAAGTGATGGTGAGGCTGTCTGGTTTTGGAGCAATAATGCTTGCCTGAGCCCTGGGGACAGCTGAGCTCAGGTCTCTAAATGGGCACCCTGGCCTGTAGCACAATGAGGCAAGGACAGTTGGCCTTTCTACCAGTTTACAGCTTTCAGTTCAAAGAGCAGCCCCCATAAAAGTGAGTACCACTTAATTAATTCACAGACATACTCTAGCTGTTGTGTGTGATGGTGCTGCTGGTTACTGGAGGACCTCTTTCCTTCTGTTTTAGAATACACTTGAGTCCAGCCACAGCACAATTCTTCCAGATCTAAGGCACCAGAGCATGTGGTGAAAACTGTTCTTCTGTCAAATAACCTCTGTGTCATTGTCAAGCTTATTGCAATGAGGTGGGGACATGAATGGGTAGGGAAACTTGCCCAGACTTAGGCACCAATGGGTTAGGAGAGCTGGGGAGAACGAGGAGACGTGGTGGTGTCATTGGATGGCTCTTCTGTTTGAGGTGAGAAGGACTCTGGCTGTTGGTGTGAAACTCTTTGGGCTTATGACCCGATGGTAATGCCAGTGTTAAGGAATTGCTCATGTGATAGTGATGCTTTGGCTGATGTGATATTTTGATCATGCCATTTGGGATGGATTGTCCTGCATTTAGGTGATTTTCGCACTGGCCTCTGTGAAGCATATTTGTGGTCTTAATCCAGTTCTTAATGGCACATGTACACATATTATAGTAATGGTTTGTTACTAACGCACCACTTTGTGAGGGAGCTGTGCACAATTAAAAGGTGATTTATTTCTCCATTTGTAGGCATGGTTGTCCACAACTAGTCTCTTGAGCCTAGTACTTCTGTGAGCAGGCAAGTTAGAAAATGGTCATGGTGCATAATGAGTAGTGCAAGCCATGGAGGATCTCACCTAAAATAGATATTCAGTTATAAAGAGTAGAAAGTAGTCTGCAGTGGCTGTTGATAATAATATTATTCCCTCCAAGAGTAATGGTAAGAAATAGTTGGTAATACATGGTTACATTTACTGACCATAAATGTTCTGGCACTAAACTAATTTAGGCCCCCACATAATGGGCTTCTTTTTAAGATTTACTTCTGAATACCTATAAAGAAATATAATATAGTAAATGAAATAGCAGCCTTTGAAAAAAAAAGTTCGAAATAAAGAAGAGGTTTCCTATCACAAGCTGAAAGAACTCCTGCAAGGCAAACAGAATCTGCAATTATACTGACAGTTTTGTTCTTAAATGAAAATAATAGTGAATTATAAAGCTGTAAAATTGTTTTCACAACAATATTTTGTTTTTATAACTCATACTATTTCACTTAGTAGCTGCCTGGCTCCAGAGCAAGTTACATAACATGATATTATGAATCTTGTGCCTCAACTTTTTGTCTAGGGAATTAATTTAAGGGCTCTAAACTTTCCAATCACATTTTCTTCTTTGTTCCAGATGCAGTGTATTCTCTCTGCTTGAAGAAATATCAAATGAACTGCATCTTGCTTGTAGCAGAGTAGTATTCATATGCCTCTTTATCCACACTAATAGGGCAGTGACTTAGTCTTACATGGATCCTCAAAATAGCTCAGATTGAAATGTGCTGTCTAAAGTCAGCTACATAAAACAAATTAAAAGAGCGGAGCTGCTCTGTGTTAACTGATCAATCCAGCATTAGTAAGGATTTTCCATGGTGTGGTTTAGCACCAGCACAGACAGATGAGTTGTTATTGCTGTCAGTATCACTCATCCCCCCAATTAAATCTTTTTCTAAGCAAACAAACAAAATTTCCTCAAATGAATTGGCAGTAACTTAAACTGACGTATTAGGATTACTTTAGTCATCAGTAAAATGGAACCACACCTGAGCTATAATGCAGCAGATTAGCTATAATAATTTTCATCCCTTTATTGCCTAGTTAGACTCTTATTTTACCAACACCTGAAGGATATTTTTTTCTGGAGTTTCCTCCAGCTCTGAGAGACCTGGTCGCTCATTAAATGAATCACCTTCTTTTCTGTTGCTGCTGTGAGAAAGCTTAAACTGAAAACTCGGGGCTTTTTCAGGGAAAAAAATTGCATAAGTGGCCACATACACTCCTGCTGTGTCTATGCCCCTGGTGGATATATGTATGGTCTGATGATCAGCATCAGAGAAGTGCCCTATACCTGCTCCTCCAACTTGTGAAGGCTCTTCTGTTTCCTTTGCTGCATCAAAGTCCTTTCTCCGTCCTGTTAAGCAGCACTTATTTGTGACCTCTCTTCCCCCAGGCTGCATCCCAAGAACACGCTTTAGAAACACATTGAATTTTGCTTGGCCTCATTCAAGTACTTCAGTTAAAACTTTCTCCTGAGCCCATTTCCTTAACTGCGTTTCCCGTAATCTAGATTTTTCACGACTTCTACGTGTTTCCACCTCATCTTCCCTGAGGGTGCTTGTCCCTCAAGGCTTGAGCTTAAAATTGGGGCTTTTGCTGCTGTTGAATTTCCAGATCACTGAGCAAGTGGTGGATGAGTTTTTCTAGCAGTTTTTAAGTACAAAGAACCAACACAGTTGTATTGCAGGCAAACGTGGCCCTGTAGATAACAGAGGGTGTTGGAAATGTATGTGCTTGTGTTTGTTTCTTTGTGAGACTGCTCGACAATAAATATGTCAAAATATAGTTTTCAAATCTGAATTCAGCTTCCCACCCACCTTTCTTTACCCTTTCACCATCAAGTCACCTTCTGTGAATAAATACAGCACAGCAATTAAAACCATATGTGTAATTAAAAGAAATTCAGCATAAATTTAAACAGCATGAAGATAAGAAAGGTAAAAGGATAAAGACAACTGGAAGCTCAGTTCTGTGTGACCCGCTTTTGAATAAACAACATTATATTCCACAGTCAATTATCCAAAAAGTACAATGTGTTCTGTTGCCAAAAAAAGGTTGTCAGATAGAAGTGGTTAGTCAAAAGGACACATGCACTGGAGTGAACATTAGTCTATTGTACTCAGTATAATATTATACAAACAGGGCTGGCTTGTTGCTGGCTTTTTTTTTTTTTTTTTTTAAATTTTTGACCACAGACAAGATTATGCAGCTTTTTAATATTATTTCATAAACATCTAATTGCAGGCTTCAGCAAGAGGTGCAGGCATTGCTAGGGAAATCAAATAAGGTATGCTCTGTGCAGCCCAATAATAAGGCTTCCAATACAAAAGTGGAAAAACAAGTCATTAGTTACAACCATCGAACGGAAGAGGTCTAATGGGAGCCACAGGATAAACATTCCATTTTATTATGTCTTCGTTATATGTTTTGCAAGACTCTGTGGTTATAAATTAAAATTGCTTTTTGCAGCAGTGGCTGTAAAAAGTTCGAAATCTGTGAATGTACCTATTATTTTTATTTATATCACAGCAGGCTGCTAGCAAAATTAACTTTTTTTTCCCCTCCTGTTAGTTAAAAGATGGAAAATGCATACAAATGCATATCTGCAGGCAACACTCAGAATTCCCCCTCCCCCCCTATTTTTTTTTTTTAAATCAAGATGGCATCAATTGAAAGTGGGAGATAAAAGGGCAGGGGGAACCCAAACATCTCAGATAAAATTAATTTCTTCACCATTACAGGGTTAGTAGGGTTTGGTGTTTGTTTAGAAATTTAAATTCATGCTAGCAAATCATCCAGACTGTGCTTTGACATGGGAGATGGGATTTATACTTGAGACCATGTCGCTGACAAAGCAGAAGGCTTTCCAGGGCTCTTCTCCAGTTGGACTGGCAGTCTTGAAGACCCTGATTACCGGTAGAAAAAGCAGTGTTAGGACAGGATTTTCCCATGCTGAGCAGGCAGGAGATGTGCTGCTGTGTGAGGGAATGTGTTCAACCTCTGACTCTCCACCCCAGAGTCTTTTCTGAACCTTCCAGCAAAACAATTTGTTTGGGTTTTTTAATTCAGCTTTTGGAACTCGCTGCCCCAAGGTAGTAGCGAGAGCAAGAGATTTGTGGAATGGAGGTTTGTGGTGGTTGGTAACATCTGTTTCTCCTTTTAAAAAGGATACAAAAGACATGCAGTTGTAAACCCTCATCAACCCTTCTGCTTCCACGTAGGAGTTAATCATTAACCGGGGAGCCATAGGCAGCTGCTTCTCCAGAGGACAGGCTACCCTGGACCTGTGCTGTAGATCTGTGGCTTTCACCTTGCAAATCACAAGCATCAGCAAATTACTTCTGAGCTGCACTTCACATCTATGAGAGCCTGTTATCAGAAGCTTAAATTCATTATGTGAGGGCCTGCACATCCAAGGGAGAGAAAAAATGTGGTATGCAAATTGAAGAGGCAGAAAGCCACTGCCCTAAGGACTTTGCTACTCTTTTACATTAGCATTCCCATTGACCATTGAGGACATGCACCAAGGTGGTCTCATTTTGACTGGGAATTCCTGCTATAGGTAGGGATGAGGTTCATGAGCATCTCTCTCCAGGGACTGGACAGAAGGAACCTCCAGGCAGGGACCACAAAACATTGCTAGGATGGATCAGATCAAAGCAAAAGATACATGCTTCCGAGTCTTCACAGTGCTGCTGATGCTGCTCCCTGGTTATCACCATTATAATTTTGCTAGTGTTGCTTAATAATGGTTCTAAATACTAGATAATGCTAAGAAATCAATACCATGGGACCTAATTGTTTTTCTATCATTAGGAAATTAAAAAAGAAACGACATTTGGTGCTGAGAGACCTGTTTTAGAGTAGAAACCTGAATTTTTGTACACAAGCTGAGTTCCTGCAAACTTTGCCTCCCACTGTGCTGACAGTTTCTGAGAAATTATTTTATTCCCATTTTAGATGTTGGACAGTGACTCAGTATGCCCTGGAAATACTATCATTCTAGCAATTTTCTCATGTGGTAGCTCAGCTTAATGTCAGAGAAATGGGTAGTTATGAGTCCAGACTGTAATGTCGGACTTAGGTTCTAAAAATAAATGTTTGGTTAACTTTTAGTTGTCAACAACTTTTCTACTGCCACACATGCTAGAAAATGGAATAAGTGGCCTTTTGCAGTTCCAGACATGCTCTCTGGTGAACAGAAGTATCTATAGAAGATTAAATATGCTGGTAAAACAGGTAAATGCTGTGGCCACTCTTGCTATGTAGTGTGTATGCCCTGCTGTACAGAATTACAGGAGCAGAAGAGTTAACTGTTTACTAAGAAGAGAAGTGTGGGTCTAGATAGGCCTTGCTGGCACGCCTGATTTCTCAAATGTCTCCTTTCTGTCTCTTGGCTAGCTAGTTTAACCTTTTTCCCTCTTAGTTTCCTCTGTAAAACAGGTATAATATTTGCCTCCTGTATCACAGTGGGGGTTTTGAGACTTGATTGTCTGCAAAGTAGTTTTAAAGTCTATAAAAGCAAAGTATTATTTCTATTTTCTATGTGAAAGGCAATTGAAATCATGTGCAGAGCCTCTCGCAGCAGGCACAGTGGTTATTTGCAATGAAGGGTATTTCTGCACCTTTGTATGGCAATGAAGAAAAGACCTCTCTTAAATCTGTGGCTATTAAAACCAGTTAACTTTTAGCATTTATGTAGTGTTTTATATTTTCAGAGCCCTCTTATGAATCTTAACTAAATTCTTCACAAAGCCTCTGAAAGGCGTACACTAATATCCTGCTTTTATGGTTGTTTCCCCACACTCCCAGCCGGGCTCACATGGGTAGCAGCCCCATGGCCTTCTCCATTGGTCTGCATCTTGGTGCAGCAACAGAGGGATGTGCTGAGGCAATAAAAAGGTTGCCTTGGAGGTGAAGAATGAATTAATTAACCAAGTCATACAGTTTTAAGGATGAATTCATTTTAGGACAGTAAGATATATACATGTTAGACTTTAGGAACAATGTGGCTTTCTGACCTTGTCTGTGTCTAAGGGTTTTGGTGGGTTTTGGGGTGAATGTGACCCGGTGTGTCTCATCTGCTGAGTATGTGTGCTTAGAGCAGGAATAGACAGTGCCTCACCAAGGCATAAGTCTCTGTTTTGTTTTGCTGCCAAGCACAGGGAAAGGCCAGTGAGGCCAGGCATGACTACTAGTGTCCTGGGCTTTTCTGTTACTGAAGTGTCTGCATGTTTTGTGGCGAACCAGATGTAAAGAATGTGGGAAATGAGGAAGAGGATAAATGTTGTTGCCCAGTGTTTGGGATTGTTCAACTAGTTTCCTTTGGTGTTCAAACTGGGATGGTTCATCTGACATTTGTTGGCCACGTTATGCCCCATTCAGTTTTAGAAGGCTGCAAAACAAACTTATTTATGAAAGGAGCTGTTTTGCAGCTGGAGTCAGGGTATGTCTGTACAGTAATTCCAGCTGTTGGGAGTTCATGAGATGAGAAGCCAGGAATGGAAACAAAAAAGCCACAGTAGATATGACACCACATATATGAAGTCCATATACAGAATGTCTATGGAATAGTATTTTAGCAGAGAGTTTGATCTGTCCTATGAAGGCGCTTGAGTTGTAACGTACAGGTTGCTATTTTGTGATGTGTATATTGGACCTGAGTGATGTCAGTATAACTGTATTAACTTTGGAGCAACTATGTTGATTTAATAACAGCTGGGAGCATAGATCAGACACTAATATAGCATTTGTCGTCTGGGGTTCTCAAGCAATAACTAGGAGACTGAGTAAATCACAGAGTAACCTCTTCTATTCTGTTATTCCCTGCCTGCCTAAAACAATCACATGTTGAAGCTAGTTCTGGTGTTACAGTGACTTTACAGTTAGCTCTGGGGGAATCAACACCTTATACTTGCTGGTGTGTAGGAGGGCCTGGACTGGTGTGTACTGGCCTTAACATTTTTTTAATACTTTCTTTCATGAGGCATCGATTCTGAGCAAACAGATTTTGCTTCCCATATACAAGGCATCCATGTGTGAGTTCTTGTGAATAAGCAGGAAGAGGAATGCAGTAACAGAACAGCTCAGGTAAATAACACCCCACAGTGGGTACCCATCCATTTCTGGGTAGCTTTCAGAGTAAGATGTGGCTGATTGAGATTGGTTGTGTACAGACACCACCAGTGATGTGGTGGTCAGAAGAGGACTGTTGGCATCTGGGTAGAGAGCAAAGGCTGTGAACATGCATTCTCACAGATACAAAGCAGAAATAATGCTGAAAACTTGGACCATTTTTACAGATACATGTTTGCTCCTAAGCTTTCTTTCCAAGCCCCCTACTCATGATTTTTCCCAGAAGGATTTCTCTGTACCTCACATCCTATTTTTCTTGGGGAAAGGTTTTTTCCTGCCTCTCTTATTCTCTGCACAAAAACCAGCTGTTCACTCCTCCTCAGCAATGAATGTATACAAGGTCTGTGCAAGGTTCAATATACAAGGTCCAGAGCATTGTGATGACAGCGAGCGAGGCAGCTACACTGAGCTTTTGCTGATGAGAGTTTATTGCTGATGGTTTCGTATCAGCTCTTATCTGCCTCAGCTGTTTTGCAGATGCCTTTCTTCCCCAGCACTGATTTTTCACTTGAATTGCAGGAGTCCATGATTCCTTGGCAAAGGTGTGCAGCTTTCCTCAGACCTGTCTGATTGCCGCTGGATAGATTTAGATTGGCAGGAGCCCAAAAGATTTCAGTGCTGGGAAAACCATGAGGACTCATAAATCAGAGGCCTACAAGAATGCATATAAAAACTTACCTGAGAAAAAGAAGCAACCTGGCAACTGCCTGACATACATTGAGTCTGGCATTTGCAGTGGGATGTTAACATCCACATGCATCATGCACATGTATGTAGGCAAATATAAGCTGGGTAATTACACTTGTAGAGCTCTACCTATGTTCTCATTGTTGGCTGTTCCCCTGTGATCACCTGTGATCACCTTGCTGCTCTTTTTGTGTCTCATATCCAAGAAGTTCAAAGTGCTTCAATGCTGGGGATGCAACTACGGCTTTCAGCTGAGCATGGGCACTGAGTTGTTTTTAACCAAAACTTGACTTTGTTTAAGTGGCCTAATGTCAGCCTTTAGCATACTCTGATCAAAGAACTTGCCAGCTTGGTTTGATGGCTTGGACCTTGTATTACTTTCCTTTCCCCCAGGGGTTACTGTGGGGTTACTGATTTTCCATATAGGACTAAGCTTGCCCCAGGCATGTATGATTCAGGTGGCTCATCTCTAAAGCTGCCTGCAAGGAAAGAAGCCTAGGGACTTCTGTGTGGAAGCACTGAAGGACCATAAGAATGCCTCTGAATAGCTGGCATTCTTCATGCAGACAGGGAAACCAAACCTTGCTTGGGTTAATTAACATGCCCAAGTCCAAGAGACGAATTGGTGCTGAAGTGGGGAAGTGAACCCAGAGGTTTTGAGATGCAGCGGTCTGTGCTTCCTCTTAAAAGGAGAAGTTGTGATGGCACCTGTCAGGTCTGAGGGTTGTGTGAGACCATCCAAACCGCCAAATCCAGGTTTCAGCGAGTCTCTTAGTTTTCCTTTGTTCCTGCTGTGCTGGGTTGCCAGAGAAGCTCTGAAGGAAAAGGGCATGTCTGGGTGACCTCCTGGGAGCTGCTGGGCACCATAGGTGAGGCTAGGTCAGGAGCTGGAGTTGGGATGTCTTTCAAGTGATGCTACAGAACGACATCACCACCCTGGCTGGAATGCTTAGGCACGGGGCAGTGAGCAGGGCAAACACGGTGGGTTTGTGTGTGTGTTTGCAGATCAGAGCACAGCTGCCTTGTCTGCTTGTTTCAGAGCGTGAGGGAAAGGGGACAGCCAGCGGTCACCAGCTGCCTTTAGTAAAGCATTATCTCAATTAATCATTTGGCTGTGTTGTTTATTACAGGAGAGCACTGTCCACGCAGCAAGTAAGTTTATCCTCTACCTTGTCTTACTCCAAAGGTGAGGACAGCCTAATGATGGAGCAAGCCCAAAAGTCCTCCTGTGGACAGCACTGAAAGAGCAAACCTCAAGAAAGACTTTGAGTGTAGCTCAAAGCCTAGTCAGCCCTACTTGATTGATCTCTCCCTGTTCTTGTTCTCTTGCCACCACAACACACATTAGTAGCTCCTGATTCATGAATGTACATATTCCCTTCTCCTCGCTCTACATCTTGCTCTCTTGCACCTCCTAATGTATAAGAAGGAATTTGTGCAACTGACTGGTTTCTGTTGAATGCATCAGGCACTTTGCAGGATAGACCTTTGGCATTTCCCTCCCTCGCTGTTCCTACTTTGACATGAACATGTTCTAACCTAGGGGTGACAGGCCAAGACCAGGGCCAGGCTTCCATCGTGTTTGATGTTCTGTTGACTCAGCAGTGTTTGTCCTGGTTATTTCTTGCAGCAGTGAGTGCCAGCCGTTCATTGCTGTTTCCTTTCTTGTTTCCTCAGCACCCTGCTCTGTAACACCAGTAGTCCTTTCTTTTTTTACAGTTTTCCCCAAGCCAAGAGACTGGTAGACATACCAGTTTCTACAGTCCCATGTGTTGTGGAAGGCCGTTGCATG
This sequence comes from Brachypteracias leptosomus, assembly GCA_013401335.1. Classification (NCBI taxonomy): domain Eukaryota; kingdom Metazoa; phylum Chordata; class Aves; order Coraciiformes; family Brachypteraciidae; genus Brachypteracias; species Brachypteracias leptosomus. The sequence goes on from VYZX01000881.1 coordinate 28,535, forward strand.
TATCCATTGCTCTCTTTATCTGGGTCCTTTGCAAATCTGCTGGTACCACCTATACAGATCAGCATCTTGGGAGACCTGCTAATTTCCCCATCAGTGCATGAGCTGTTTTGATCCTAGTCTTTGCTTTGGGGAGTTTCCCATTGTCACTCAGTGTCAAGGGAGCTGCTGGCTTTCCTAAGCACCTCTGTTGGCTTGTGCTGGGACACCAGCACTTCTGCAGCTGGGGCTGTTATCTACATGAATTTGCTGCATTGTTTGCTCTTGTCACACCATGTGTCCTCTAATTGCACTGTCCTGGGTGGGTGCCAGCAGGAGGAGGACAAGACGTCCAGCACAACGTGAGATGGCACAGAGTGGCTCTACTCATGTGTGAGGGAAGGCTTCATCTTGCCCTTTTAGCAAACATTTAATATTCACAGGAATGGCCAAAGCGCTCTCCTTGTTCTCAGCGAGCCAGAGCCTGGCCCTGAGTAGTTGCAAATAGCCACTTGCAGCCTTGTACATGAAGCTCTGCGTGATGTGGACACATGGCTGATTTCACATAGGTCTTCCCACCATATGAGTGGTGTCCTTGATGCCAAATCACTTTTGAGCCACGAAGCACTTACTGATCCCACCAAAAGTTCTCTGACCGATTGAGACAAATCCACCTTTGAAAATTAAGCTAATGCAGTGTGTTGACTCAGAAACATCAAGGGATTTTTTGTTTGTTTGTTTTGAACCACAAATGGTTCTGTTTGAGGTTTACCTAGGGTCAAGCTACAGCCTATAGAGCCAAATTTTGACTGTGCTGATGTTTGGGACTTAGCTCATTACAAGAAAGCCAGTCCTTAACTGGGATACATAATCAGATTTGAATTTCACTTCAGAGCCAAGAACTGATCTGTAACTTCTACAGTTCTGCATTTTCTGTAAAGTACGTATTTATAGTCGGTGTTAGGCTACCACATGACTGGCAAACAAGTAAGTCCCAAAAGTAAACACCATAAAATAGGAAAGCTTTGGGCAGGATTTACATCATCAAAGTTTCCCTAAATGTTTTCAATGATTATCTTTTGTCTACTGCTGTCATTGTCTTTTTTTGTTTGTTTGTTTTTCATTTTTCTTAATTGACTCTGTACAGATTTCTTTTAATGTGAGCTACACACCATATCTTACTGGTATTATGTGCCAGGGAAAAATGTGCATCTGATTTGAAGGGAAATCCCGTTCAGGCATGAAGATAAAGCAAGGTTTGTGTAGTAGGTACAAATTAGGTTTCTTTTCATCCTTTGTCTTAGTATGAGTATAGTATTTATGTGGGGATAGATGGTGCTGGGTTCTAGTGCAAAACCAGTTGTTGATCCTCTTAAACTGAGTGAAAAGAGCTGGAAAGAAGCCGAAAATCTCAGGGAAAAGCAAAGAAGGATTTTTTTGGGGTATGTTCTATCTCGGGCTGGGGAATGTAACTTTTGCTTTTAGTATCTTCACATGTGATCTTGCCAAATTTCTGGCATGCTCAGAGGTCTCTGCCTTCGTTGCCGTTTTGCTTTTTTTGACTTGTGATCATCTCAGCTTCATTAATAACAACTAACCCCTTTCATCACTCCGTCTCTCTGTTTATTTAGAGGTTGATGTTTGAGTGTTTGCACTAACAGCTTCTCTTTGTGAAATGCTCAATTGCTGAAAATAAGTTCCAATAAAGGGAACGTTAGTTTTCTCTTACATACCTGCAGCCTTCAGAGGACGTGCTCATGCACCTGCTTTTCCAAAGGAGCACACCCAGCTGCTCTTGCCTGTTTTGGGATGCCCAGAGCTTAGGAGATGGTGCCCTGTAATGAATGTTAACAATTTTAATTTGGCTCGAAGGGTAACATTAAGATGTTTTGGCAGCAGTGATCGCAAGGGGGTCAAGTACTTTGTGTTGCATCCTCTTTAAAACATCCCCTCTCAGGGATGCATTACTAAGCAGAGTTTCTCCAGAGCTAGCTACATACAGGAACAGCATTTTCTGCCATTTGTGGAGCTGGCTGTGAGACAGATCCTGCAGAACTTGCAGCATTTAGAACAACAAGAGATTGTCTCTTTGTTTCCTTACAACGCCTAAAATACAAGTAAAACACAAAGAGATCTTGCATATAGAAGAACCTGTGCGTTTCCAGTTTTCTGTAATCCTTGGCTGCAATCAGAAATAAAATGCAGGTACATTAACAGGACAGCAAGGTCTAGGTTCGGCAGCCATTCTGAAGGTGAGTATGTTGCCCTCTGAACCATTGATAAAATTTCCTGAATGGAGAAGACAGAAAGTTTCAGCAGGAAAAGCAGAAACAGTGACCAAAGTAGAGGAGCAAGCACTGAAAAAGCACAGAAGCCCCGTTCTCTCCAGGGCAAATGAAAGCTGAGGAATGGAACACCCAAAGAAAGCAGGACATGAAGGATTCGTGTCTACCACAAAAGCAGCTTTCAAATGGTTGTTGCATAGGACAGCACTTAGGTACCTCAATGCTTGGAATTAGGCTAGAGTGACTTGGGGGGGGGGGTTGGACAGAGCTCTAGCATGTGACTCCTCTGCTAAATGTGAGAGAAACAAGAAACTACAGGGAAATGACCACAATCCTCCTTGTCAAAAGCTTTGAGAAATCTTCCTTTGTCTTTTCCAAACTTGTCACGTCAACCTGAGCCATTGCTATTCCTAAATCTGTTACAAGACAAAACACAGCACATGTGCAAGCTGCTGAGTTGCTGTTTAATGAAGCATAGTTTCCTATTGCCTGCGAGACAGTTTTTACAGACATGAGGTTTGCACTTCGGTTTGGTTACTAAAGCCCAGCCCTCAGCTCAAGAGACTGCAACGTTTTCAAGTGAGGGACAGTCCTTCTGCTATTTCTGCACCTCATTTAGCAACCCTGGTGAATTTACTAAGACTGACCAGATGAAAGCTATGGTCAGATTCCACCTCTTGGGCCCCAAGAAGAGCTACGAGAAGTTAGTCCTTGTGGTATGTGGTGTCACCATTCAGCTGCACTGTCACCTGCATGGTTGTAACCACACAGTGCGGGAAACAGCAATGCATTAAAAAGAGAAAACATGCAGCTTCCATCACAGTCATTTCAGACCCAAAGCCTGGTCTGACCGTGTCCTCTGGTGCGTAACAACTTTCACTGGCTGTGGGTTCTGGCACCCGCCTCACACTCAGGTTTCTCAATATTCAATCTGTTGATTAAGAGCCACGTTTTGTTTAAGTCCTGTAGGATTTGCAGCTGGCCAGGTTGCTCATGCTGAAATATGTGAATGCTGTGCCTTGCAGGGCCCTGTGATCCATCTGTGACAGCCAGTAACCTCCTGGGTGTCACTCACCCCATCCCTGAGTCTAGACATGGCTGGGCTCTTCCTCAGCCAGTAGCTTATGCTGGTGCTGCTGCCTGTTTCCCAGTACATTTGACTTAGCCTGTAAGGTTGCTGTTCATTTTATTCCTTCCTCTTAATTCATTATGTCTGAGACTGTCCAAAGCATGCTGTTAGAGTAGGTTTGGCTTTGCTCACTGCATTTACGTGGACTTTTCCTTCCTGGTTATCTGGCTGTGGCTTGTACACCCAGAATCTATGATTTATTCACCTGTCTGCAGCTTCAGCCGCGTCTTTGCTGTGGTCCTCACCCTTCTGCTTTTTGACACTGCCACTTTTCGGATGTTTGGGTGGACCATGGCTGCCACAACTGGGACCATGGTTGCCACCAGTTTGCCCTAGGTATTTGTCTGCAGCCTCATACATCCACTGCCTGATTTTTGTCCATGGTGAGAACCCACCACTCTCTCCATGTTGCTGCTATTCTGTAACAACAGTCATGCTGACAGGATTTGGTGAAAAGCTGAGCAAATTAAGCAGAAAGATTCACACATGATGGATTTCCTTGGGTTTTGGGTCATATTACGGGGACAGACTGAAGCATTTAGCACCCAACATGCCACTAGTTTGCTGAAAGCCAAATTTTAACTATGTGGCCACCACCCCGACTCTACTCCTTCACAGGACAGCAGCTCCATAATGCAGCATCCAAGCCAGGCAGCCTCTGCCCTCCTTGCTTTTTGGTAGCATTACCAAAAGGGTGCTTTGGAGATTGGTAGTTGTGGTAGCTCAACTTTGTGCATCTGTGACCTTTGTTAGGGATGGGGCATCGTTATCTACATGCCGTGTCCTGCAGCAATGGGGAGCATGGAACAAATGAGGTGACACTGACCAACAATTATAGGCAAAGGGGAGTGGCCACCCACTGGCTGTGGGGAAACAGGGAAGGAGGAGGAGTAAGGAAACTCCCTGGTGACAGTGGAATATAACTAACAGCTCCCTGCAGCTGTCTCCCCTTTCTGGCAACACTTTCCCTCTTGATTTCCAGCGTGGAGAGCAGCAGGGGAAGCCAAAAGTCTTTCCTGCTGGCAGAAAGGAGCAATTTGGACATCTCTCTGCCAAAAATGTACATTCTTGAGGGAACAGCCAGATGCTTTGGTGTCACCCAAGATGCCTCAGTTCATTGAATCTTAGAAATGTAAAGGCTGGGAGGGATGGAGACTATCTCATCCTATTCCTGTCAGAGAAGTGAGATTAAGTGTATCCCAGGGAGCAGCTCCCAGACACTTCTCCTGATAAAGGCCACTTCTGGTTGGAAATCCCACTGTTGCTACCAAATATCCACTGGGCTCCTGACCCGAGTTCCTGCTGGTGCCACAAGGGCGCCCAGGCTCTCCGGGCATACGTTTGTCAAGCCAGTCTTGTCAAGGTGTTTCCTCCAGACTGCCAAGTTTGATATCAATAGAGATGCAGGTCGGCCATGGGGGTGGTGAGCAGCCGTGCTTTTAGGAGTAGATCTGGGGGGGGTTGAGACCTGGGCAGACTTGTCTTCTCTGTTTTTAAAAAGAAGGAAATCTGCAGTTCTGTTTCCAAATGGTGATTTTTTTTCTATGAAATAAATTCAAGGCCTCAAACCCTAGTTTTGCCAACACAAGTTGGAAGCTGATCTTTCTCATTAGAAGCAACTCATTAGAAGTGCAGTGAGAGAGTCTCACTGCAGCTGTAACACATTGCAATCTCTCTTCTCGTTTTTCTTTCCTTTGAGGCCAATTTTTTCTTTCTGGCACCCAACATTAGACGTATACATCTATATTTGGCTACTAAAGAAGCAGCCCGAGGTACGATTTTCCATAGCACAATGCATTAGACTTCAATAGGGGCTGCAGGGATGCAGCAGTTCAGAAACACTGACCTCTGAGTTAGTGTTTACAGATGCGTTTCAAGCTCGACTTCAGGCACGTGAATTTGAAAATGTTTGACCTAAAGTCCTTTTCCCCTTTCAGCTTATTGCCAGCTCTTATCTGGTCGTTACTGTCGCAGGTCACCGCATTATCCCTTAGCAGCAGCCATCAGTAAGTGTCAATTCCCAGCAAATGAATTCAGCAACTTGCCAATATATATATTTTCTTTTTTATGATGGCTATTTAAAGATGACAAAAATCATAAATCCTCCAAGCTTGTCACTGAGAGTTTATATTGGGTTTGTTGATGAAACAACTTCACAGCTCAGCTGAAGGGGAACTGCAGGGTTTGAAGAAGCAAAAGGCTTTTGATAGTGTGCAGTAGTCCAAGAAATTGAAGATAAAAACCAACTTCCTGGCATTTTGTCCATATTCCTTCTTCCTAATCAGAGTGAGAGCTTCTCCTCACACCCCTGAGAGAGTTTGAGGATTTTCCAGCTCCTGTAGAGGTCAAGCACCAAGCAGCAAGGGGATGTTTTGAACCCTGGGGGTTAGAGGAGGGGAATTAAGGCTCAGAGGGCAGCAGTGGGGGCGAGCACGACCTCCCTGTGTGCAGCAGAGCTGCTCTTTCTCCCTCTTCACATCCTGCAGTGGAAAGTTCCATTGCAGTATTATTGTTTTACAATTGCAAATTTTACTTGCTGAGGAAAGTTTGAATCTCGTGGACATTTTGATAACGGCCAATAAACTCTGGTCCATAAATCAGCTTGGTGAATCCCCTGGTTGCCATTCGTGTTCTCGTTCTCTGTGCAGGCCAGTGGCTGTCATTGACATTTATTTTGCAGTCAACGAACTGACTGGAAGGGGTTATGGAGCAATTGCAGTATTATGCAACAAATGGGAAGGTTTATGGCTTTGGGTAGAAGGAAGATATAATTGTAACAACTAATATAACTGCTTTAGCAACCACCGTAACACCAGGCAGGTCCATAAAACTCCAAATTGGATTGAAAATAACGTGTCTAAAAAGTGTGTTTTCAGGAATAAACCTCTATTTAACAGAGGGGAATGGATTGTAGCTGGTTTTAGCTGTTGAAGTTATTTTAGGCATCATTCCCCTTTTCTTGAAAAGCAGGGATTTGCTGATCCTCCAAGCTTCAGCTGACTGCTGTTTCTGAAAAGTGTGGCACAGTGGTTCTGCAGTAGTATATTTATCAAAGTAAAGTTAAATGTAATAATAATATCTTTTGTTGTAACAGTAGTTATCTTGTGTATCATATCTTCATTCAGTGGAACAGTCACTCTTGGGTTTCCCCCCCCCAAAAAAAGCCCCATTCTCCAAAGATAAAATCAGACCATAAGATAAATCCAGTATTAGATCATACTAGCCTCTGAAGAGAAATTGTGGTTTGAAAACCTGGCCCTTGGCTAAACTCCCACTGACTCTGACTGAGCCAAAATTTCACCTGTGATATAGTAAGCACCAATTTTTTTCCCTTAAGTGAAATCGAGTCACATCAAAGGCCCTTTAAGTGTCCTTGTATTTTTCAATCTTCCTGCAAATTACATTCTCCTACTCGGCCAGAACCCCCATAAAACATGCATGCACTAAATCAAAAAAACTACAGCCTAGAATTGTCTTATGTCTTAGTATGGAATGTGGAGCCATTCTTTCCTCTTTGCCTTGGTGTCTCAGAGGATCGCAGCTCCAGTGGCTGGATGCTGTTGTCTATGAGATGAGTTTAGAAACACAGGTCCAAGGTGAAATTTCCTGCATCTGTGTTGGACACAAAGACAGCTGATTTGATCTTCTAAATGCTGTTCTGGTAGCACTTCTAACTCATTTCACGGAGCTGCCCGGATTCATGATTCAGATGCTTTATAGGTGGGTGGGTGTTTACATAGCTATACTATCTGTATATGTATATATTGTATGCATTATACATATGCATACCATGTACTTGGGCTTATGTTCTTGAGAAATCTTGGTCTTGTTCTCTCAGCAACTCTTTTCTGCTGGTACCCAAAGCAAAGCATTGCAGAGCGTATGTCAAAAGGACTGAGATTGAAGGAGTGGAAATGGGATGTCGCAAAAATGCCCAAGTGAAAGAAGTAAAAGTAGTGTTAGTTTAATGCAAAGGATTTCAAGCTGTTGGCCTCTTGTGCATTGGGCCTCTTACTAGGTTTTGCAAGTGGTTTTGGTATTGCCAGTTCCTCAGTTGGGTTTATGTTAAACTACCAAGCAGAACTACAGAGCCTTTCCTGTGTAATAGCTGGAGGGTCCCAGAAAACTGGTTTCCACAGCAGAGTGCTGGTAACTGTGACTCTTGGCCCAGGAGAGCAGCAGGAGGTTGCTGTCCTGTACGTGGAACAGCTCGGAATAGCACAGCCCAGCCTGCTCTGGCTATCAGCCATGCTAACAATAATGTGTTCTGCAAATCTTTCTCTAGTCATGCATATTTTAAAATGCCATTTTAATAACTGAAGGCTTAATGCTAAACTTCCAAACTTTTAATGTTGTTTACACAACATACATATCAGACCAATTTTGACAAGCCCTGAACCTTTGTCAGGTGCAGTTATGAGCTTATTCTGTAACAGCACTGGACTTTCAGGAATTGCAATAAATAAATTCATGAAATTAAAAGCCCTGTGGTGAACTCCAAGCAGGGCAGTGGATTAACTGGAGGCAGCCTGCCCACTGCAGAACACCACTCCATCTTCTCTGATGAATCGCTGAGTTGTGCATGGCATTAATAAACATGAGCCAGAGCGCAGAAAGGGTGTTATCTAGATGTAATGAACTCCTGAACTGACTTAGAGACCGTGGCATGCTGACAAGGTGTCATCAGCTATGAAGCAAGGCAGGCCCCCTCACCTCTGAAGCCCAGTGATAGGTATCACAAAGCCACTGTTATCTGAACCATTATCTGTGGAGCCAGCCGTGCGTGGTTGCCCCATTAACATTTCATGTGCAAAGAGATGAGGCTGCAAATGCTTAAAAGTCTCCCAGTGGCTAAACTGCAAAGCTTTTATATTTCCTTTAATTGAAGACTTAGCACACAGATGTGTGTGTGCACATAAGCTGCAGCCTGGAGATTTCAAGCTGTTAGGTAAATGAAGTATTTCAATGAGAACTTTTGGGGTTTTGTCACTGGCTTCTGTTAGCCCTTAGTAAATTAGCAATAAATACTTGCAGAAAGAGTTTCACTTTTCTTTAGCACTATTTTCTGATGGCAGCTGGACAGATAATGCACTCATGAAGTGGAACACCTTTATAAATAAGTACAAGTACAAGCTCTTCTGAGGCTTGCAGGCAAAACCCTGTGGCTTCATAGCAGTAGTCAGCAGTATTTCAAACAGTGAGAAGATAATGGTCACCCTGAAAGGTAAGAAATGGATTTGGATTGTGGAATTTCAAAACCAAGCACCGTTCCAATTGTGACCACATCTGATTGCAGCAGAGTCGTGCTGAAGGGGAGGCCTGAATCATAGTTACACTTGAAGCCTCTGTGCATCCCTCAGGTTGTAAAAAAGTGGTTTTCAGGTGGGGGTTAACTAATATGCACCTGCTCACTGATGGGATTGCTAAAAAGGTGTAGGGCAGATGTGAACCAGGCGTTTTGTGGACAGGAGACTGCTTCTTTCAGTGTATGGCCACTTATAGAATACAGATATTTTGGTTCACTTTCATTTTTCCTCTCTTGCAATTAAATTAGTATGGTTGTCTCCAGTATTCCTCTACCCACCTGGAAAATAGTGGGCTGCTCAAAGGGCCTTAAGTAGTTTTTAAGAAGTCCAGTTCATTTCAGACATCAGTCAGCGAGATGTGTCAATGTCTTCAGCAAATGTTGGTTTAAGTTTTTGAGTGTGATTTAAGGTACTGTGAGCTGTTAATTATTTTTCAGTCTGTCCTGCCCTCTTGTGAACCCAGAGAAGGGGAAATTCAACCTGGCCACTGAGTCTAGAGGTGAGAGACTTGCAAAAAAAAGTAATACAAATGCCAGAACAAGGGCAAGTCTTTAAATGCATGTATTTTTTTAAATGCTCCTTTTCCCTTTCCGCCTCTGCAGTGGCTCTTGCTAGCCACCACTGTCCACTCAACCCCTGAGTTGAGCTCCAGCTGTTTGCATCTTCTCTGCTTTGTGAATTAATAACAGAGACAAAATCTGCTGAAGGAATAGAGAGGAAGGGCAGTAGCTGGAGGAGCCCTTGGGGCTCACACCCCATCACCACCACAGCCCTTCAGCATTGGGCAGAGCTCGGTGGGACCAGCAAGGGAGAGCAAAGACCCCTGGCTGCCCTGGGCAGCAGCAGGGCTTCCAGAGATGAGCAGTGTTGGGCCAGCCTTGCTGATGATGGTCTGAGAGAGTTATGCCACAGGTACTAGCAGCACCAGTGAAAGGCCATAAGAAGAAATCACAGTAGCTTCCTCAAGCGAAAGCTTCCACAGAATTTGGTTTTAGCTGGATGGGGACTGCAAGAATGTGCTCTTTTGCTGGTAATTCAGATAACCCAGTGGAAACTTAAGTATTCACTTATAAACCAGTATAAAAATAATACTCCCCATCTGTTTAACTAGTCTTGGTCTCTCTTGTAACAGTTCACTGACCATCTGTTACTGTGGCATAGAGACAGACATTATGAATCCATTTGACTGTATGCATTTCAGACTTCAGTTTATTTTTGGTTGCTAGTACATATGGACCATGTTCTGATACTCTCCATGTGTTTGCTCACAAGGACTTCTCAGCACAAATTTCCCTGGGAGGGGTGTTTCAGAATGGGGGAAGAAGGGGAAGAAAAGCAATTAATTTTCTACTTCATCATAAATAGTTTCTAATTTAGATCCCATCTCACTCTCTTTTCCCCCAGCAAGCTGGCTGGATGGATGAAGCAGCCAGGGGAAGGTGGCAACTCAGATGTGAGCTATCTGATTAATGAAGCCACTGTCAGGCACACATAGTAAAACACAGACAAAGTGAATCATTTCAGAGTTCTCTTATCAATGTTTCTTTTCTCTCTCCTCTTTCACGTGCTCAAAGGTTGGGCAGGGTGTCCAGGTGTACACCCACTGCCTCACTGCTTGATAGTCTCCGTGTCCAGCAGGTGCTCAGAACCAGAATTGCACTTCGTCGGGTGGATGCGTTTGCAGGACCTGCTTGTGAGATGTGCTCTTGGTTTTAGCAGTGATGCTCCAGGTTTTATTAGGGATGCTCTTAGCAGCCCCAGTCAGAGTAGTCTCTGCACCAGGCAAAGATCAGGGAGAAGTGGCTCCTTTCCAGGAGCAAGCAGTGTTATGAAAAGGAGCTGGTATTTGATTTGTCTTCTTCATGCTGCAAATCACCATTTGTTGCTGTGATGTGTGTGGCTGTTTTATTGATCCTTATGAGTTCAGTCTTGGTGAAATGCTTTGGAAGCAAGTTTTTCCTAGTATTATAATGTTGGTTCTTGTAGACAGCTTCTGGACAAGGGCTTTGTATTCCAGTGGAATACAGGGTGCTGTGTGCTAGAGATGGCCTTTCCATGAGCTACCGATGTCTGCTCACAGCCCAGAAGACCAGCTGTATCCTGGGCTGCATCAGAAGAAGTGTGGCCAGGAGGTCATTTTCCCCCTCTACTCCTCTCTAGTGAGACTAGAGAGCTCACCTGGAGCACTGGGTCCAGCTCTGAAGTCCTCAGCACAAGAAGGACATGAACCTCTTAGAGCGGGTCCAGAGGAGGGATACAAAGATGATCAGAGGTCTGGAACATCTCTCCTGTGAGGACAGGCTGATAGAGTTGGGGTTGTTCATCCTGGAGAAGAGAAGGCTCCAGGGACACCTTATTACAGCCTTCCAGTATCTGAAAGGGGCCTGTAAGAAAGATGGGGACAATCTTTTCAGCAGGGCCTGTAGCAACAGAACAAGGGATGATGATTCTGAACTAAAAGAGGGGAGATTCAGACTAGATATAAGGAAGAAGTTTTTCATGTTGAGGGTGGTGAAACACTGGCACAGGCTGCCTGGAGAGGTGGTTGATGCCCCATCCCTGGAAACATTCGAGGCCAGGTTATATGGGGCTCTGAACAACCTGTTCTAGTTGAAGATGTCCCTGCTCACTGCACGGGAATTGGACTAGACGACCTTTAAAAGTCCCTTCCAATCCAAACCATTCTATAATTCTATGTTTCTGTTTCACAACAGGGTAACTTAATTCATGTCTGTAGTACCCCTGCCTTTGGGTGGCAAACTTGGACAGCCTAACTAGATATGAGCTTAGCAGCCGTGCAGCACCTTGGTGATTCAGCTAAGTATTGATATAGTCTCTATTCCTTTGACAGAAGTATTTTAGAAGGTTTGTGTAGGTGACACAAGAACATTCCAGGAGTTAGTCTGTACTTGTTCCTATTGCTCATAAAATGTTTTGTGCTTTCTAAGTTAGCTTATTTAGACAAGCAACAGCATCCATTCAGGCATCACCTCCTGCTCCAAAAGAATGAAGTTCAGCTCTAGATCAGCTCTAAGCCATTATGACTTCTTTTGTCAGGAAACCCTTCTAGTGCACACTAGGAAAAATACAGCCACAATAAATACTGCACTGGGAGGAGCAACATGAGTATCTAGATGGAGCAGTGCCTCAGCAAACTGCTGTTTCCATCCTATTTCGGGATCCTACCCAGGCCCACAGCATTATTGACTGTTGAGCAAAAGGAGCAGGCTCCTGTGCAGTGTGGAGAAGCAACCAAATCCCTCTCATCAGGAACCGATAGCACTTCTGTGTGGAACAGACATGTAGACCAAACAGGATTATGGTTCTGGATTAATTATCAGCTAATTAGCCCCCTTGTTTTTAGACAAGGCCTATTTTATAAAAATCAGGTGAAAGGATTTCTTGCATATAGTACTTCCCAAAGCTTTGTTAACACCTCACCACTTTAATCCTTCTCTGTTCTTATTTGTATTTAGTAGTCTGTCTGAATTAGCAGTGGTGTGACCCATTCTCTGCTGAGGCCAGCCTGCCAGCTTATAGAAATTACTGAAACGAGGCGCCAAAGTAACGTAAGGACAAATGCCTCCCTGTACAGATTGGCATGAGCACTGGAGGCAGCATTTGAGCGTAATATTGACTAATTATTTAACCATGAGTGGCAGCTTTGAACATTGTGTTCTTTTTGCTTCACTTCCCGCATTTACTGTGAATCTAATTACGAAGGGAACAAGTATTTCTTCTCAGGTCGCTGCAAACACAGCAGCTAGCTTTGGGAAAGTGCATGGGATGCAAAGTGGAGGCAGCCATGAGCTGAGTGTCAGCTAGTTCCCGTGCTACAGCTAGTACTAGCACTAGTGCTCACTGAGCAGAGAGAGCAGGTGTTGGTGGGAATATGGTCTGGAAATCCACAAGCTGCTGCTAAGCAAAAAATACATCTTGGACTAAAAATGCGTAGTTAGAAATGAGCTGCTCAGATTATTAGCAACATTTTTTTTTTTCGTCCCTTTCCAGAGGGCTTGGCTTTTTAATGATGATTCTTTCGGTGATGTTAACAAGAAGTGTCCCCAGTTGGATGCTTTTCAGTAGGGGTCATGTGTGTCAGGAGATATGATCCCTAAGAGAGGAATGTAAGCTTCTGGCATTCGCTTTATGTGCAGAATTTCCCTATTGGAGACAGAAACCTGTCTGGATTCAAAGGAATATGTATGTACAGTAAACAGCTGGATTCCCTGAACAATAGGAGACAACTTCCAGTTGCTCAAGAAGGCAGATGGTCATCTTACTTTTTCTCTTTTTGGTCTTCTAACCTGTGAGATAAGAAACAATAGACTTCAGCTCTTAAAAGAGCTCTTAAAGAGCTGAGGTGATAAACATTGCAGTAAGGAAGGGAATTAACTTCCAGGTGCTGCACTGAAGTTTGTGGCACCCTGAGCAATTAGATGTGTATCTAATAAGAAATTTGAGTCCGATCCTATTTATTCTGCAGCCCCTAGAAAAGACTGTCTTCAACTGAGTTTGTACAGTCAAGTCAGACCGATGACGTGGACCTCAGTGGAGATGTGTGTCCCCTGGGCTAACCTCTCTTTGAGCTGAGTAGTGTAGACTATCCTGTTGAGGTGGCCTTATGCCTCACCTCAGTCCTTTGGAGTAAGTCTATCTTCACTGTTGCATTTGTTGGATTCAGAGAACATGGTTTTAGCTCAGCCCAGAGGTGAGCTGTGAAACCTGAGTCTGTGCATCCTCGCTGGCTGTGTGCACTTTGCTGGGATCTCCAAGGGCACCCTTCTGCCGCAGCTCCTTGTGCAGCTGCCAGCTCAGCCTCTCCATGGCTTGTTGGGTTTCTCTTCCATAAGCAAAACGTCACCTGGAGGATTTTGCTTGGCCCTTGTGCTCGTTCAGAGTTTTGGGAGGCAGCTGGAAGACAGCAAGTGCCTCAGTGGTGGAGTAAAGTTTGCTGGATTGCTAGCCATACTCCAACCTCCCCCCAGCAAGCCTGGCTGCACACACCCGTGACTATGGGGTGGATTAACACAGTAGTTGGGCAGTGCTAAGGACACTGTGGGGTAAAAGACCATATTGTTACTGCCTTGAGATGCGTTCTTGGAGGCTGGAGTCATGTGCAGTCTAAATATAGCCTCTTACCCTTTCATCTGGAGTCAGATGATGCCAGGCTGTTATATTAAATGCTGTGTTGCAGTATGTACTCTATGGATGACTTTGTGAACGGTACTTTTTTCTACAGTAAATTAGGTGGAAGTCCCCTAGCTGTGGACCAAGGTGTTAACACCAGCCACAACCCTTGTTTCCCTTACAATTAAGCTTTCCTGAGTTAGCTATGGGTGCTACTTGCTGATTTTTCTCTGTGAGAAATCTACTGGCAGTCTTTCCTGGAAGTGCCCAATGGATGATTTTAACTACAAAGGTTATTGAGATATGCCAAGACCAAGATGTCAAGGTTGGCCTTGAGCATTTGTCTCCATAGTACCGGAAAATTTATTTCTGAAGTAATACGATTGCCAAAAACCCATTAGATAACTTACTGTCCTCTGTTCCTGGTTGTTTCCAAAGTCGGCTACAGGGCTCTGATCCCAAAACGCACTTTTATTAAGCTTGCAATTGCTTTGTTTGTTTTAATTTAAGGTACCATTTTTGCAAACACATAGTTGTACTGCTTTCTCTTTGCCCTTGATGCTGAGTTGGTTGTGCATATTAATTAAGGGCCATCAGCAGAGCAAGTGCAGAGCAGTGCAAAATGTGACTGAGCACATGTGCGGTGCTGCAGTCCGCAGTGTTGCTCCACTTTTTGATGGGATTTGAAAAATTACAGGTGAAAACATACTCTTCCTTTATTAGCCACTATTATTAGAACCATATGGCTCAAACTGAGGAATAAATTGTGCCTGGCATGTATCAACCTAGTATGTCTCTGCAGATGAACATAATTTTTGAAGTGTAGATGAAAGGGGAAATGAAGGTGGGCTAGTGTTGTTAGCACAATTGCTCTTGGAGATGCTGGCACTATTTCTCATCTTTAAGGTCATGCCACAGGGTCACTGAAGGATGACGCAGTGGCCCAGGGCAAGTTCTCTGTAGCAGTGCTGATGTGCTGGCATACACTTGCATTCAAGTTTTTGTATTCCCCCATAAAATGAAAGTCATCCTTGTTTGTGTAGAGGTTAACACATGATACATCACACGAATGCGTGGAGGGTTTATGCATCTTGGCGTGCTGCTGCTGTGCCGCTGAGCGAAGTTCGAGATGAGACCTTGACCATCCTTGCCTGGCTCGTTATGAGATAAGGGAGCATACTGTCACACTGCCTAAGAGTCTGGTTTTGAGAAGAAACATAAATCCTCCTATCTCAAAGCAGTCTAATTACAAATTACCTGGAGTCAAGGAGGAATTAATCTTTTTACATACTACTCAGTATTTTATTGGTTTATGCTTCTTGTGTTTTTTACCACTTCATCATCAGGTGGTGGTGCTTCTTGAAGACAGTACCCTGCAGCCAGTAGAAACTGCAGTTCTGGTCTGCCCTGGGGATTACATGAGTTTCCCCTTGCCTAGAGGGTGTTGTGAATACAAGCACTGTGGGCACCCAAGATTTGTGCAGTGCTATTACTAGGAAAATGAAATGCTTCTTCCTCAGTCTCCAGAATTAACATGTTTAATAGGTCCTCAAACACATATTGTATTTTCCTTCTTCTTGGGATAAGGAGGTTTATTAAGCAATCTCTCAAAGTCACTTCCAAATCTGTTCTCTCTTGGCATTTGCTAGGGTTATACAGGCTTGTTAGGTCTCCTCTCTGCCAGTTTAATTAAGTCCCTGTTGGTACTGAAGGCCATTTGACCAGGCCCACATCCTTGGTGTGTGAGTACAGATCTGGGGCACCAGCTGTTGCTGGTGCAACCAGGGGCTCCAGCAATAAGCAGCATCCCAGGGGGAATGAGATCCTGCTTCTGATTGCCATCTCTCACCCAGCTGCCATCGCGGGAGAGCCTCATCGATCCGACAGAGCTGCCACCAGCTTAGAATCAACTAGTAGCTAAAAATAACACAGGGTGGAAAAAACCATCTAAATATAAATCTCTAATGCCTCAGTAGGGAGCATTGCATTTCCTAATCATTCAGTCAAATTGTTTAAAGATTGATTAATACTGGAAAGCCTTTTAGTTGCACCTTGGTCACTGGTGTCTCCTTACCCCAGCTCTTTCTTGAGAAGGCCGAAGTTTCTTTTTCCTTCCCTCCCAGTTCTCCAGCAGCCGTTCCCTTGCTTACGTGCCCTTTCTCATAAGCCCTGTTGCCCACTGGAGCTGTGAGAGCACCTTGCGTGGCCCAGCCATATTCACAGAGCTCTGCTGGCTCCTGCAACAGCTTCTCAAAGAGCAGCGCATTAGAGCAAGAGGAGGGGTCCAGAGAGCACAGCTTGGCATGTGGGGCACCAAGTCTTGCCAGCTGCAAGCCAGCATGGCTCCCATAAAGTCAACTGGTTGAGTTGCACCACCTGGACTTACCACCCACCCTTCATTGTAGCACAGGTTGAATGAAATAACACTCAGATGTGGAGAAAATGGTGAGAGTGGTTTTTTCCCCCAACCCATCAGCTGGCCACCTTTTGAAGACCAGAGACTAGAGAGATTCCTTTCCTCGGGAGCACGTGCCAGGCCACCGTGCTCCATTGTCGCCGGCAGATTTGGTTTTGCACACTTGAGACGGGAGGAGTGGCACTCTCGGGGCGAAGGAGCTGGCACAGCCGAGTGATGTGGGGAGAGGGGAAAGAGGCAGCGAAACCTGCGGTGGCTCCGCAGCGTTCCCTGGCAACCCACAGCTCCTCTTCGTCAGCGCAGCTGCCTGTGATGTGCCGGCCTCACCAGGGTCTGCCCCGTGCTATTTTGGGTTTGCAAACCGAAGCGTGTGATTGCAGTGCTGTCATGGGCATAAGGACTTTGGATTGCTCTCTTGCACAGATGGGAGCAATTCACAAGCAGGGTTGGGAAAGTGACTTTCTGTTCTTGCTTGAATGTTGTCTGGTACTAGGTAGTAAATACCATCTTGTGGCTTAAAGACTTTGTGACAAGTAGATTAGATAGCTCCCCTACCATTTGTTTTCCCCATAAGGTGATATTGCAGGGAGGGCTTACGTCAATGTTTCTGGAGTAACTTCTTTCCTTCCATCCACTGCAGATGCACCTGGGTCTTTGCACAACAGACACATGGAGCATTTTGCTGTCTGGGGCACCGATGTGGATTTTCTGAGTGCTTCCTTGCCTGCTGTTTCTCTGCTCCTCGCCAGACTCACTGCCCCCCGTCTAGCTGCTGGGAGCGTCTGATGGGGATTCAGCACTGAGTGCCGGGTGGCATTCCTGTGGGCCAGGACAAAAGAAGCCCTATATTTATCTAACACAAGTATTTACAGCCCATATAGTGGGTGCTCTGAATGTGAGCTGCCTCATGCACCTGAAGTCTAAGCTGGAGATACAGCATCTTGGAGATGGTAAAAGAGGGACAGTCAATGTGCCTCTTTATGATCCAGCTTCTTTGTCATGCCATTTCTGAAAAAAGTTTCTTTGATTTAGCTTCTGGAGCAAAACCATAAAGTCACTTAATACTGTATGTGAGCTTCCTTTCCTGTAAGCAGCTTCAGCCCTGAAGATGATCCATAGGGTCTTCAGCTGGCTTTGCTCAACTCCATTGCAGAATATGTCACAACTGCTATCACAATCACAGAAGCATAAACAATAAGGCTGGAACAGACTTGAAGATCTGTCTGCTGCTTAGAGACAGGATCAACGCTGCCTGAGCCATTCTTCACAAATATTTGTTTGTTCCTACTCTGAAAAGCCTCAGTGATGGAAATCACAGAGTCTCCACAGGCAATCTCTTCCAGCACTTTGCTGGCTTCCCTGTTTCTCTTCTATTGCAAACCCTCTAAAGTGTGTGAGTGATTTTCAGATGTGTTTCCTGCACAGGGAGAGGTCCTGAGTCCCCTATTTAATAGTGTAAAACTAATGCAGAGGGGCAAAAAGTGCATATGGGGAGCTGAACACATTGTTTTGAGGGAAAGAAGAGGAAGGAACTGTAAAGTGTTTGGCATTCACAACTTTTTTCTAGATATGCTTTTGTAATTTGCTTGGCTCTTAAGAACAAGGGAAGGTGAGAAGGAAGGTGAAGGAGGCATGCTTGCTCTGAGGTTCTCTCCAAGAGAGAGACAGTTTCTCAAAGGAGAAGAGAGGAGGCCCTGAAAAAGAGGAGAAGAATGAGGGGGGATCTAATTAATGTGTATAAATATGCGAGGGCTGGGTGTCAAGAAGAAAGGGACAACCTCTTTTCACTCGTGCCGTGCAATAGGACAAGAGGCAATGGATGCAAGCTAGAGCACAGGGAGCTCCACCTCAGCATGAGGAAGAACTTCTTTACTGTAAGGGTTACAGAGCACTGGAACAGGCTCCTCAGAGAGGTTGTGGAGGCTCCTTCTCTGGAGACTTTCAAGACCTGTCCGGATGTGTTCCTGTGTGACCTGCCCTAGATTCTATGGTCCTGCTCTGGCAGGGGATTGGATTCAATGATCTCCAGGGGTCCCTTCCAACCCCTAACATTCTGTGATTCTGTGAAAAAGAGGTTAATCTGAGCTAAGAGGTGGTAGCAGGAGTCCATGAAAGCCAGACTGAGAAGGGCCCCATATTTGGGGACAGGGACTTTAAGTAAACCCTGGAGTGTCACCTGCAAGTAAGCAGGTTTCAATCACCCATTTGCCCAGAGAGTGGGGTCTGTGTCTACAGTATTTGCTCTTGGTCTGACAGCCTGGGAACCGGTTTTCTCCCTGTGTTGTATGTTCCTGTGAAAGACAAATGCAGCTGAGGGCTCAGGGGGCTGCAGTTAGTCTGGGCCAGGCTTGGACAGCCTTGTTGACTCAAATAGTGCCTCTCAACCCGCCAATGTACACCTGAGTACACTGCTCACTTTGGCACGCTGAGCTAGATCCTCCACTGCTGTGTAAATCAGCGAGTTCCCTGGAGCGACTCTGATTCGCACCATCTGAATGTCTAGCCCATCCTTTTCAAGTAAATTCTGCAAGCAGAATTATATATATATCTCTTTGTTTTTCCCCTTCAGCCTTTGCTCAGTCAACCTGCGAGCTGCTTAATCATTAAAAAACAGAAGGGGACTGCTGCTGTTGTTGGGGTTGAGCAGGACACGAAAACGTTTCACGGACAGAGAGATCTTTTTAATACATCAAAGTGGTCCAGGCACAACGTTCTCTCCTGCCACAGCCCTCAGCCTCCTCAGCTCTAATTGCACATGCCACTGCCTCTTCCAGTTCGCTCCATTCTCCACGAAGTACTGCTTGACCAATTAGTGAGATAAGTTTGTCTCTAGCCCAGGAGGTATGTGGACAGCCTTCCTAGCTGCATCTTTGTACATGGAGGAATGTTTTGACAGCTAAACATGGATCTTGTTGAGCTGTCAGTTCTGGTAACTCTCCCAAGTGTCTCTTATTTATTGAGCCATCAGGCTCTTCCTGACCTCCTCAAAGTCAATCCCAGCCTTACACAAAAGACAGCACAGAAATACAGCTCGGGCATGGCCTTGTAAGCAGGGCAAGTTTCTTCAAGCATTTGATGCCTTGAACAGTGCAGATCATTAGGTCTGTATGTCAGTGCAGTGGCTGAGCCCTCGGGCTGGCAGCAGCCTTAGAGGCTGCAGCTGGGGAAGTTCCAATTCCTTTCCTTAGTGCACTTCCTGGTTTGGCTGCCACGATCTTGGGGCTGTATTAGAGGCTGATGGCAAAGCAGAGGATGAGGGAAAGCAGAATGGCTCTGAATCTGGGGAGCCCCACATCCCATTCCCGCTTCAGCACCAAACAGAAAATTTCTTCTTCTTGCTCTTCGTTCCTAACCTCATCTGGCTTGGAGACCTCTGGAGGTACCTCTGCAGTACACGGCACAATCCCCACAGCAGAAGCACCTGTGCACTTACATCTGGAGCGTCATGACCAAAAGCAGTTTTCCATTTAGCTGGAAAACATGCCTGCGACGGATGTGGGATCAGGCACAGGGGAAGCAGAGGTGGGGGGCATGTGACATCTGAATCCAATATAACCCTTCTATGTGGGAATCAAGTGAGACTGAGAATGTAGTGCTCTGCTCTGGGTGCCCGTGCTCCTTGATGCCTCAGCAAAAACACATCTGGAAGCATCTGACTAATCCCATAGGCTGAAATGGGTGGGTTTTGGTTAGCATTGGATAGTTCTTGTACAAGGGAGCTGATGCAGTAAAATCAGCTGATACTGATACATCTCATTTGCTCTTGTTTTCCTGCTTGCTCCCTGTTGTGAGAATGCTGTTAGTCCATCCTTCCATTTCATCCAGCTCCTTTGCACATTAGTCTTCCCTAAAGTTCTCTCCTTCATGCCGTGGGTGCACACAGTCCTCTCTCTGTGGGCCCTTGCCAGCTCTGGAAGCTCCTAGCTAGGTTGCACTTTCTTCTTCCTCTCTGCCTCATCCCATTGTTCCTTCTGATGCTGGGCTCTGTCTTAAATCCCCTACTGCACACTGCCTTCTGACTGGTCTTCCCTCTCTTCCTGCAGCACTTCTCTCTTGCCTTTGTAATTCTGCCTTTTTAGATGGTTATATTTGTGTTGGAAAAAGCTAATTTGCTTTTTCTCCTGGATCCTTCCCCATGTTGTCAGAGCCCTCATTCCAGATTGGACCTTGACCTCTGTGCTCCTGTGGCTCTTCTCCTCCAAGGGCCATCTCCTGCCCTCTCTGCAAGCAGGATGAGTAACATCCGCAACAGCGTGAGTAGCACTTAGCTCATAGAGTCACAGGATGTTTTGGATTGGAAGAGACCTTAAAGATCATCTAGTTCCACCCCCCCCTGAGGAAGAGACCCCTCCCACTAGCCCAGGTCGCTCAAAGCCCCATCCAGCCTGGTCTTTAACACTTCCAGGGGTGGAACATCCACAACCCCCCTGGGCAACCTGTTTCAGTGTCTCACCACCCTCACAGTGAAGAACTTTATCCTAATTTCTAATCTAAATCTACCCTATGCCAGTTTGAACCCATTACCGCTTGTCCTGTTACTACAAGCTCTTGTAAAAAGTCGTTTTCCAGCTTTCTTATAGGCCCTCTTCAGATACTGGAAGGCCGCAATAAGGTCTCCCCAGACCCTTCTCTTCTCTAGGCTGAACAACCCCAAAACCCCAACTCTCTCAGCCTGCCCTCATAGGATAGTCGTTCCAGCCCTCTGATCATCATCGTGGCATCATCTGGACCCTCTCCAATAGGTCCATGTCCTTGTGTTGGGGGCTCCAGAGCTGGATGAAGTACTCCAGGTGGGGGCTCACGAAAGTGGAGTGAATCACCTCCCTCCACCTGCTGGTCATGCTTCTTTTGATGCAGATCTTCACTCCTGTTCCAGCAGGTTGCAAAGAGAAGGTTGAGACTCTCTGAATACTGAATAACTGCGGTGAAACTCCTTGCAGCATTTTTTGATAGCCCATAAGCCCCATTTCTTTGCCTCCCTGCCGTGATTCGGTCACCAGGTGGAATGTGCTGGATTCTCTGTGAGGCAAAATCATTCCTCATCTCTTGCTGCCCTTTTCTCAGCTCCCACCTCCCTCTCATTGTGGGAATTTCCTGAGCAGGGACAGTGTTTCAAGGGACACTTGGAACTTTTATATGAGTAATACTTAACTACCCTGGACTGTATTGCAGGAGAATTATGACTTTGTTGAGAAATTTCTACTGCTGTGAGCCAAATGAGGGATCATTTTCATAAGTACATTGGGTGAAATAAATGATAATCTAGATGACAGGCGTTTACCCTGGCCTTTTTCCCCCAAGTGCAGTATAGAATTTGGCACTGCTTTGTTCTGAAAATATTATTTCTGATTATCCTCAGGTAGTTGATAGTGAAACATGTAAAAGTCTCTTCTAAAGCAGCAGTGCTTTGGCTATCAAGATGACATTCACTGTGAGCAGCAGCCCTTCACTCTCTCTTCCTTCTTTCCTTGTGCATTACTCCCTCTGCTCCTGATGGCACTCTTTAATTGCACCACCTTTGTCCTTACTGCCAGTGTGTTGTATCCTCTACCTGGCAGTGCTCAGCATCACAGCAGCACCTGACAGTGCAGCTGATGCCTTGGGGGTGCAGCCTGCACCACGAGCTTGCTGCCAAACGCTTTACTGGACTCTAATGGACAAGTAGCATTAGGTGTGCAAGCAAACTGCCTACTTTTGGTGGACACCTCCGTTTCACAAAAGGTGAGGGGGCTCTTAACTGCCAGTCATCATGATCAACTCCAGTCTGGTAATTTTGTGAGGAGGCCATTGTCCTAGCTTGGGCTGGAGATACTAGAGAGGCCAGGGCTTGCTGGTAGAAGTGGTACTTGTGAGCTACTGCGAGCCTCAACACCGATGGTCCAGACGATTGTTCCTCATGAATTAAATAACACATCTTTGCAAACGGTACTTGACATGATCTTGATGGCTGAGCTGAGATTCAGGTGACCTAGAGATACCTGCAAAGGGCTCTTCATGAGGAGAATTAATTGTTTTCAGTGCCATAAAGCTTCAGTCTCTTAAAGTTGTGTAAAGCAATTCAGCAACAAAACCATCCATAAAGGTGGTATAAAATATAGAGATGCTCTAATTGAGGCAGAAATTAGAGAATGAACTCTGATCTTTACTGCTTACATATTGTCTTGAGCTGTGACAGTGCTCTTTTAATACTCTTCTCTATAATCTTTCACCACAAGTCCTTGACGTGCAAGCAAATGAGCTCTCCCTCTGACTTTGAAGAGTAGCAATCTTCTCATTATTATTTGCAAATTCTCTTTTGTCTTGCATCACTAGAAAAGGTGTCATTCTGAGTATTTTTTGTCATCCTTGAAGCACGCCTCAGCTGAGGGGCAAGCATAGTAAATGGCCTGGGTAGAATCCAGATGTCTGGACTGTCTGTTAAGTTTCTGCCGCCTTTCCCCTGACTCAGTCACCTGAAAGGCTGAAAGTCAAATGAAGGATCGTACCCAGCACTTACTCTCTAGCATGCTCAGAGCTCCCCATCCGCTTTCTGAAGGAACTTGTACTCATTTTGTTAAAATGAGTTAGGACCCTCCAGTAACCACTTCAAGGAACAAGGCCTGTGCAAAGCTAAAAGAAAAATAGCAAAGCTCTCAGAGCAGAAGCAGCTACGTGTGAGGAAAAGAGAACAGGTGATTCTGGGATCAGAACATGAGTAAAATGGAGATATCTTCCAGTCCTGAGTTAAGGGAGAAATTTCTGAGTCCAGCAGGAATGTAACTTACTTTTGCAATACTATTGTTTTTACTAATTTTATTCTTACTGCTTTTATTTATACAACAAGACTGCTGAAGGACATGTCTGGTGGGCAGTGTTCCTTTTGAAGATGTTATAATCTTAAAAGACAAAACAGGCGCATATGAGTGGAAGGAGGCACAGTTTTGGCTACTAAAGATAATTAATAATAGTCATAATTGTACTCATTCAGCATCTTTCATTCAAGGATCTCAAAGCATTTTGTAATCAAGAGTTCATTGAGACTGTCAAACTCTCTTGAGACAGCCAAGCATTACGAACACCATTTATAACAGCAGGGTGCAGGATCAGGCTGGTTAAGAAAATTGCTGAGGGTAAAGCTCAGGAATCCTGCCCTCCAATCCCATAGATGCTGAACCAAGCACCTGCTCCAGTCTGAGAAGCTTTTTTTCTACTGTAATTTATATATATAATCTTTTAATGTTAAGCAAAATATGTAGTCTTCATTTAAGTCACTGGTGTCCTGGGAAGTGTAATGGCCCATGTCACAGCTGACTAAAAATGAGACTACAGATAGTGGGTTAAACACATTTGGTTAACCATTTGTTTGCTGTTATAGTTTTCACATGAAAAAAGCTTAGATTGAAACCTGTCTTGGTGATGGAAAGTGATGTGATTTTAACTTTCTTTGTGTATTAAAACAGAAACCCAATTTGCATATTTTAAGTATCTTTTCTAGCATATTCAGGCATCTGGCAAGAAGGCTATATTTAAACTGTTAATACAGTATGAATGCAAGTTTCACATGCAAAATTAGTCCCATTAAAATGGTGAGATTTATTTTTCTTTTGAAACAAGCGATGCCCCAGCACTTCTGGTTTTGTTACCTGATAAGGAACTGCAGCTGGGACAGACAATTTTTTTCAGTGGGCACCGAACCTGAACCGTGGGGCAGGTGGTGCCCGTGGCACAAACACCCCAGCCCAGCCCAGCCCCCGCCGCCTGGTGAATGGTGGTGAATGGGCACTGGGGCCCGCTGGAGAAGGCACTGCACTGGAGGGGTGTGCACGCCCCTCTCCCAGTGTCATTTGTCATCGTCTGTGAAAATGTTTTTGTGCCTTTTCAAAGGGTTTTGCATAAGGAAAGTGTAAAAAAGAGAAAGCTCATTTATTTCCTTATGGTTTAGGGCTGCTTCTGGAAGAGTAGGTTTTGGAAGGAGAGTACGTTTCTCTCAGTGGGTTTATTGTGGCAATGAATTGCCCAGGATAGTTGTGTGCTGTGTGAGCAAACACATCTCTGTTCATTGTAAATTTTGGAGCATTCCCATTCTCACTAGGTATGCCCCTGTGCTTGTCCAGTAAGATAAGGATGCAACTCAGTTGGTGAGGAGACTACGAGCCCTGCCTTGGAGTGCCACTCACTGTGACCAGAGTCCCCCACAGCTCACTGTCTTTCGGTAGTGCTACCTTAGATTTACACAAGGGAGCTCCGTACAGGTCTTGAGGCTCATCATCTCCCCAGGCAAGAAGCCCTAGATGGCACTATGTACCCCAAGATGTATAGCCAAGGTGACAAGAAGCGAATTCAAACCCAACTAGAGCACTTGCCTGCATGGCTCAGGACTGAGGCTTTGAGACTGTCATCTCCTATGGATGCCTGTGGCTCCATGGCAGATCTTGACCTGCTGATAGCAATAAATATAATGCTTAATAAATTAATGCTTTGAAGGCAGCCCTGAAAGCTTACAGTATTACAACATAAGGAGGAGGGGGGTTGATAAGCAGCCTGTAGGGTCCTTACTGCTCGTGATGTTGCATGGAAGTAAGAGGGTGCTCAATTCTGAGCCCAGAGAGATGTGGAAAGGAAAGCAGCTTAGGGCAGAATAAAGCCTTCAATCTTGAAACAAGCAGATGAGAAAGTGTGGGACCTCCTGATGTAATTTTGTGAAGCAGACCAAGCTCTTCCAGACAGAAATGTAGGGCTGAAATGATGCAATCTCTTTACCTGCGTGTTGGTATAATGGTGATGCCTTATTCTTCCTCTCAGTAGTATCGTCCAGCTTGTGCCTTGAGTTCCTGGCCTTTTAAAAAAGTGCCTAAAATGTTTGTTACCAAAGTGAATGGAGTTAATAGGAAAACATAGAACAAAACAGCCTGCTCCCCTTTTCCTAGGAAATAAGCCTTGACAAGTAAAGTGTATTTGTGTAATGATAGGGCCAGGTGGCCCCAGGCAAGATCAGGCACTGCTGCACTTGTTCCTGTGTATACATTTAAGCAGCAATGGGACATTAAAATGTAGTATTTTATAGGTGGTGTTATTTGAAATATAGTTTAAATCTACTATTTCCTGAGATAACATGTCAAGTATTTATTACTTGGAGATCTGTTTGGTTTGCCTTTTCCAATGAGGAACGGCCAGTGACCTAACTCATCTCCTGTTAACCCTGAAGATACAAACAAGCCAGAGTGCCCAGCAGAAACAAGGGCTCTCTGAAATAGAGGTGGAAGCTGTCATTTAACACCGTTGTGCTCAATGAAGAAGCCAGCAGCAGGTAGTGGTGTTTACAGATTATCCAACTTTTACAACATTTAGCAAAAATAATCAGCCCTTCCAGATTCAAAACATTAGTGAGAATGTGAAGAATAGCAAGAAAAGCTACTTAGTCTGTTTACATATAATAGAATACAAACAATCCAAGGACAAAACAGTCATGATCATTTATTACTGTGCTTGATGATTAATAAAACACTGTCACTGTGTAGTCACTTACATCACAGAAACTTGGAGAGCTTTGCAGGCACTGATTAAGAGAGAAATATTGTTAAACCCATTTTACAGAGTAATTAGGGTGCATGTACAGTGATCCTATTGAATCCAGCATCAATACACAGAAACCAAGGTTTTGTTTTTATGACTCTAAGCTAAAAGCTGGGCTCCAGAGAGTCAGAACAGGCATCTATGTGAGCAGCCTGATTTTCAGAAGTCCTGGGAACTTCTCATCTATTTAATGGTTTTTCATTCTGTCTCTACTGCCTTCCTTTTAAAACTGTCAGAGAGAATACCTCCTCTTCCATTTGTCTGCATCCCATTTTCACAACATAAGAAAACAAGATATTTGGACAAAATTGCAAGCTGTGAACTTAAAACAGAGAAAAATATTTTTTGTTATTATTATTCTTATTGCTCAAATTCAGTGTAACTTACTGTCAGAAGACATTGTTAAAACTAAGAGTTTAGCAGGATTAGAATAGGACTGGGAATGTGCATTGATAGCTAAGCAAGGATACAGTTACAATAATGAAGTTTAAAAATAAAGAAAAATATCCTCTAGAGCTTTGAAGTAGTTACAAAACTGTCCTATTTCAAAGTGAGCCAGCGTTTGCCAAATGAGGGCTCTGCTGCCAGAAGGGCCCCTTCTGAATTGCTGTGGGCAGCTGTGGTAGGGCAGGTAGGCAGCGAGGGAACTGATGGCTTGTCCTGCTGCAGCACATCCCAGAGACCTCGCTCCTGCCTGCCCAGAGACTTGTGGGTTTGGGCTGCTGGTGTGGGCAGATCACTCACTGCCCGTCAGTGAGTCCTCCTCGTGCAGGACAGCTTCTTCAAAGGATCTCAATGAATTATTCTCCACCTAGGAGTAAACCCAGGCACATGCTCATTGCAGAGAACCTCAGCAGAGTTGTCTTTTCAGGAATCTGTATGTACTCTGGCAGCTGTAACTTTTCACTGGGAAAATAAATCAAGAATGAAAATACTTTCTTCCAGTGCATCTCTTCTGTAAGAGAGATCAGTTGACCTTAATTATGAACTGCAGGCAAGCTTGATATTTCTTTGGGAGCACAACTCCTGAGAGATGTGGCACCATGTTGGATTTTTTTGGTCTGAAAGTTTGTGATTGTTTTGGACAGTCAATAACCTAAATGAAAAAGTATGGTCCTTGTCAGGCCGTTAAATAAAAAATGTGCTGTGGTGCTATTTAACTGTTTATTTAACTGATGATCAGTTTAAGTGAGTGCAGTGAAAGGAAAGTGCTAACTTTATGCAAAAGAACAAGAAGAAAAAAAATTAAAAGGAAAGTAAGTATCAGTGAAAGACGTTTCTGGCTGCCTTTCAATTCCAAATTGGGCTAATTCTACCTTCTGAAAGGAAGATAATTTCCACGTTTCTGTAATTGGGAACACATAATTGAAGTTATTTTCTCTCACAGAGAAGAGGCTTCTTCTACAACATTTGCAAATGGACAAGAAAAATGACCACACACAGTGGACTCTGAATGATGGTGCATTCGTCATAGCATCATCTTCAAATATCTTTGCAGATTTTGCACTGTGGGTTTTATCCATTCACGTAAAAATTTATATGTGTGTGGGGAGGGTTCATGTTGAATGCACCCCAGTAACTGCAGAGCTCCCTTTTCTGGGCAGCTGTTACATCAGAGACAGCTGATTACCGGTGAAGTCTGGAGTAGACAGCACACACTAGAGAAGCACTGAAACTGGTATCAACTTGTCTAGCAAAATAATTATACACTGATTCCACACGACTGCTTCTTTTGACCTGGCTTTTTAGGAACTGAACTTTAATGAGGAAGATGAGCCAGATGTTGTTGCAGCACTTTGAGAGTGGCCTGAGCGATTAGCTCACTTCCTTTCATTTATAGCGTGAAGATATTTTCTGCCACGGGATTTAAACCTGGGAATGCTGGTATTTTCCTAATTTTCTTTTTAACTAAGCATGCAGGATAGAGTTTATTCATGAATGCATCTGCATCTGCACACATGACTGCAATTGTCATGTTTGTCCTTGAGGTTTCTCTGTATTTGATGGCAGTAGCGAAATTTGGACTCAGGTACTCCTGCTCCCAAAGCATGGTCCCTCCTGCTGGCTTTTTACTGACCAAGACTCTTTACCATTTTCATGGGTCAGTTTATCATCCCTGATGTTGCTGTGGTTAGCAAGACAGAGTGGTGCTCAGGGAATTTGGGAGGCCATGTCGCAATTAGGCACAGACCTCGGCTTTAAGTTGTGTCTACCTAAAGAACTATATATTTGTGTGCATTGAGGCATCGCAGAGAAAAGAGAATGCATGAAGATAACTGTAGTGGATTAGACAGCAAGTTGGATTTCTAGGCAGCCTTGATCATTGTTCAGATCAGGAGAAAATAGAGGAAGTTTATTAAACAACACCACCACAGTTCTGTTTTGTAAGGAAACCTAAAGTTATATTTTTACCCTGACCTAACAAAGGAGGAGGAAGGAAACTGTTTTGCTGAAACAAGCATTTTAGCTTGAACTAAGGATACACTTTTCTCTTTATGTTTGTGTGCGTGCTTGTCCCAGCAAACTCAACAACATGTTCATATGCATGAAATGCATTTTCCTGGAGGCACAGAGTCAGCCTGTGCCTTGCAAGGAGGAAAGCGATGTGACTAGCACTGCTTAAATGTTGGTCAAAAAGGGATAGCATTTTAGTCAAAATAAGTTAAAGTGTCTCATAACATTGTGGTTGGTATTTGTTATTTTTGCTGACGCTGGGTACTGGGTAAGAAATCTGCCTGGTTTGGGAAAGTGCAATGTAGATAACATGTGAGAGCGGCCTGTTTGTTGTGTGTATGAGGCAATGTGGCCTCCAAAACCAGAGAAGGTCAGACAGAACTGAAAATCTACAGATTTTGGTCTTTCATTTTAAATGACACAGCCCAAGCCCCTGCTGAAGTGGGCATGAGCGGGCCTCCTGGTCAGGAGGTGTGGGAAGCCAGCACGGAAGAGAGGGAGAGGCTTCACACGCCGCCTGCCCAGGGTGTCCTGCCAAAGCCTGGCTGCTGGTGGCCTGCAGATGTGGTGGCTTTGGGTTGGAGAGTGGCTGGTGTAGGTCTGCAGTGCTCAGTCTGGCCCCGGTGGGCTGTGTGCGAGGCTGAAGATGTGGGGCTTGCAGCAGCCTGGGTGCAGGTTTTGTCTGTGGCTTAGAGCCCACGTGTGATGATGGGCAAATCACTTCGGCTCCATGTATCTCACTTTCCTTTTCTGTGAACAAACAGCAGCTTGTGCCTCCTGTTGTGGTCCATTTATATGACAATGCCCAGGGGTAAAAGGAGTGTTTCAGATTACGTGTGGACACAGCCACACAGCAGAAGAGGCTGAAGCATGGTGCTTCCATACATTCGTGCTGCACTGGTGATTGCTAATGGGGAAAAGATAGGGATGAGGGCTGCCATCAGCTTCAGGCCCTACTGTCTTCTCCATGCAAAATCTAGGGAAGGAGTCTCCATCGATGGGGTGGCAGTGATTGTTGCTTTCTGCATGGAAACTGAAATAGGTACAATAGATGGAATAATATTTTAAGAGGCTGAGTTGCCAGGTTGATTTCTCCAGCTAATAAATCCTTGGCTGCACTTGTGGTGTTAAAATATATGTTCAGGCAAAATTCATGATCAGCTCTTAGGAACAAGAGAGCAAAGGAAAAAAAACAGGTTGTTCCAGGATTAAGTGCTTTACGTTTGGCACCTTTAATTGGCTTATTAATAAACATTTTTTTTTAGAGTTATACTATTTATTATTTCTAATGAAATAGTTGTCAACTAGCCTTCTAAAACTAGCCACAAAGTACTGGCCAAGGGCATCTGGGTGTGCTGTGTCAACTACCTGGCTCTGAAACTCCTAGTCATATGAGTGACCTTATCCCCACTAAAATGATATATCCCAGAGAGATGGCACTTACATGACTTACAAAGCAAATGCAGGTCCTATGCACCATACAGGCCTGTCTCCCCATATGAAAAAATAAGTTGTGGTAACCCAAACACATCAGCGTGGTTGTATTTGTACAATGGAGTTTACTGAGCTGTGTGTAGACATTCAGGGTTTCCAGATGTTCACCAGCTTCCTCAGAACAACTGCTAGACGTTTAGGAATCCAGACAAGTACACAAAATCCTTGAATATTGTTCAGAAAAAAATCCCTGGGCAGAAAAATAAAACATCTCTGGGAAAACCTGATTGTCTGGTAGATCCAATCTCTATTCTCAGTCAGGAAGGCTGTGCATGGCAACTCCAGCACTTCCAGGAGTGCAGTCAAGCTGCTGTGCTGATGGGTGCAATGCCCGTGAGATAGATCAGGTCAACAAGCCGGGGCGGTGGTGGTGAACAGCTTAGCATGAGCCCTAGAAAAATAAATATGACAAGGTCAGGAACATGCAAGTGTTTGGTTTCTGGGAGCAGATGATTGAGGTATTATTGCTCAGTGCCATTCAGAAACCTTCTATACATTGATTGATGTCTCATTTGAAATCTCCTTCTTGCCTGAAAGAAAGAAGCGTGAAAGCATTTAGTTAATTCTCTTGCAGTGCTTTAAAGCTGCTCTTCTCTGTTGAACATGACTGGCTCAATAAAGATTCATCATGTCAGATGTAGTTTCTATAAGCCAGATAGAGGTGGCCAGTGTATTGTTTCTCTAGTGATTTTATGTTTTCTTCCCATGGAGCATGGAAAAATGCCTCCTTGTAGACTAAGGCTCATAAGTTTCATATCTAAGTCCTTTCATATATCTAGTCCTTGATGGAGGCAGTAACTAATCAATGAAATCACTTGCTTTACTGAAATGCTGCATTTCATAAATAAGTTAGTTTTCACAGGCAAGTCTTTCAAGAAAGCAGTGCATGCAAGGAGAGTTGGTGTCAGCATTTTTTAATCCTGAAATGACCGAGTTTCTCATTGTGGACACCAAACTTAGCTTCTTCTGAGAAACTTCTAGGCATAACACTATTTCTGTGCTTCTCTAAATACGCCCATACTTCTGCTGTTTTCCAGGGAGAAGGCTCACTGAGACAGACTGCAAATACTGTGTGCAAACTGTTACCATATGATGGCCAAGAGGGCTCAGTTTTTAAGCACATATTAAAACCTTTGTGTTCCTAGTACTACAAATCTGTGGACCACCTCCTGCTCTCACTAATGTTAACAGTAGAGTTTGTGTCAAAGCAAACAAGAAGAGAACATAACTAGCAGCTTGGGATTGTGCATCTTTCTCCATATACTCCAGCACTGTAGGAATGATTGTTCTAGCATCTTTTATATTGCATTGTTAAGTGATGGAAGCTTTTGCCAAATCCAAGCTGAAATGCTTCCAAAGCCTCTTTCAGTGTTGGAAAATGTTTGTATCAAGTTATCCTTGGAATAATTTTCTCCTTTATTTATTATTATGTGCTACTCAGTAGATACCTAATTATGAGGCACAGAATACTTCTCATTCTAGGAGGATATATAGCACTTCACTGGATATTTTTAGGAGTCCATTTTCATTACGTTAAATGAGATGTTTACTTGTGTGAATCCCTTGGGTTTTAAAAAAAGCAAAAACAAGACAAAGAATGAAGTTCAACACTGAAGAGCCAATAGACCCGCTTACTGTGGGCAAATGCTTTTATACCACATCACAGACTGTTTGTCCTTTTTGGTTTTTTTTCAGAGTGGGTATCCAAGCTCTGGACCCGCATCAAGCACTCCTGCCTTCAGGCCTGAGGATGAGCTGGAACATCTGACCAAGAAAATGCTGTATGACATGGAGAATCCTCCTTCTGATGACTACTTTGGTGAGCAGTGCCACATCACATTGAATCAATCTGTCTGTAGCCTCTTTCTGTATTTACTAGGTTCAGTAATGTGGAGGCCTGACAGCTGTGCTGCTAATGCAGTGACATTCGTATTGATGGATTTGCTTTCCATGCTTGGGCTGGAAGTGTAATCATCCATAGGAATTCCTCTGTAATGTCAGCATAAATCTCATGCTCACTTGCTGTATGTTTACAGTCTTTCTGGTTATAAAGTTGAATTTTTCAGTGTCTGGTTCATTTTCACACCATCTGTCCGCAGCTTCTAGGCTACTGGGCTGAGTTTGGGTGCAGTGCACTGTCTTGTCCACCTGCCCCATCCCTTCTCCTTGCAGCTGCAAAAAAACTGGCAGTGTAAATGTTCTGCTCCCAAGGCGTGGATTTTCATTTTCTGTATGCTGGCATAGATTAAAAGGAAATCTATCTTGAGTCAATCAGGTTGGTTTGACATGGGGACTCATTGGACCAGAACCGGGTCCAGCAGGTACGAGGAAGCCAAGTCTGAACTGACTGGCTCATAACCATGTCATCTTCCTTTCCTAGAAAAAGATAAGCAGCTGATTTCCTTTTTAAGTGGCATAGAAAGGAATTATCTCTATAGGTGTAAAATACATATGTCTTGCCTTTATATAAAACACAGGTGATATGACCTCTGGACTCTTGCATTAAAGTCAAGAGCCTTGGGCACACTTGATGCACCTTGACTGTATGCTTAGTTTCTTAGAGGCTTGTGTGATAGTGTTGTTAGGAAACAAATTGCTGTTGTTTGTAAAGACTTGGATGGGCCATACATTTTATGTTCTTTATTTTCTTTTATTTCATCATTTCTTAAAAACTTTGTTTAGATTGCCCCCTAGTTCTATTTGCTATAGGTTTTGGTTGGACCAAAACATTTCTGGCTTAAAAAAACTTGCATGGTTTGGTTTAATCAGAAAGCAGATGGGACCAAGGTTTCACTGATAAACAAGGATCTTGCAGTGACAAGGATCTGATTATATGAGAAGGTCAAGATGTTCTCATCAAATAAACATTGCCCTTATAGATGGGCTTGATATTAGTCCCTGTTCTCCATCAGTACCTTCCACCTGCTATGGTCTCCACCTTCACATTGTCTTCTCTATAAACATTGATAGTCATCAGAATTGGTAACTAGCATAGATCAGAGGTGTGACGAAGAATGAATAACTGAAGAGAGAATAACCAGAGAGCATTTTCTGTGCTGCTGCACTTGATTTCATCTCTGCCCATATCCATTTGTGATCATTCTCTGATGTTTTAAAAGCAAAGCAACAACCAAACAAACATAACACATATTTAGCCATTAGCCTGGGCTGACAAGAGGGAGAAACCTTTTTCCTGCTCCCTTGAAGTAAATGGCTGAAGCCTTGAAGCACAACGTTTGATTACAGTCATTTTCTTAATGCAGAGCTGTGAGTGGCAGGAGATGGTTGATGGACCAAATCCCACACCGTTCTCCTCATATCCCAAGAAGGTAGGCAGGTGAACCAAGAATTTGGAGATTCACAGGATCCAAGGTCAGAAAGGACCGTTGTACTGCCTAATGTCCTGCTCTCACTTTCTCCCAGAAACATGATTGAATCATAATGTTAAAAAAAAAAAATTCTAATCTTATCTTAAAGACTTCAAGCAATGGTGAGTCAACCACCTACCCCGATAAGCTGTTCTAGTGATTAATTTTCCTCACAGCTCAGAAATTGCTTCCTGAAGTGGAGCTTTAATTTTGTTTAGCACTTGTATTTATGAAGCTGCAATGCTTGAGTTTTGGAGACTAATACTGTATCACTAAGATGGCTCTGCTCTGTTTGAGAGTGGTACATCAATGTTTTTTCATCCAAAAGGGATGCGTAGCTTAAAGGGTTGGAACATAAAGTCTTTCAGTGTTAGGTCATCAGTTCGGCTATCAGATGGCAGGTCAGACCAATGCCATGCCAATAGCTTCTACTTCAGCAGGAGACAAAAAAATGGAAAGAAGGCTCCAGAGCATTCAGAAATTTTGCCAGTGGTATTTATATAAGTGATAGCATGATCAAAGGTGGAATAATCATGCATCTGGATGTGTGATTCTGGATGCATCTTCCAACAAGCTGGAAGATGAAAACCAAACAACCACCTTAGTCCTACCCCAGGCAGGTGATGTTTAATTACAGGCTGCACCTGATTGATCTTCTAATTGCACTGAGTCTGTGCTTCTGAAGGTCATCTCTGAAGCAGTGTCCAGCCTTGGCATTCTTGATATGCAGAAGAACCATGTGTTGGGCTGCACTCCTTAGCTCTCTAAGCATGCTGTGCCCCATGCAGCCATTTGGGAGACATAGCCACAACTAATTATATACCTACCAAGAAAAACAGAACAAAACCAGCAGTTCTGGAGCACAACTGGTTTTTATGGTTGGGTAAAATCAAAGAGATGGCCTGCCCTCATCCTCCTAGGTTTGTTCCAGCTTGAGCTACTCCCAGGGGAAGATGGTCTCTGGAATCACAGTGGATGAGACCTTTTGATATGGCAGTGCAGGCCGAGAGTTTTGTACTAATTGTGGCTATGTCAGAGCTAAATACCCATCTACTGGAGCTGTCAGCCAGTGCCTTTCAGTAACTTCATGCTCATGTGGAGAGAACAAATTAAGTGTGGGAGGAAAAAAAAGAGTCTTTCAACTTTGGTTAACTGTCTTAACCAATATCTCTGCCTTTGTTCTTTATTTGTTTAGCATAGTAGCATGAATTGTACAAGATTCATATGGCACATTGATCAAATAATCAGAAAAAGGACAAATGGGCAGAGACATTGACTCTGATTTGCATTAAATATCTTCTGCCCGAGGTCTAAATGCCATGGTAATTGTAGCATACCAGATAGCTGTCAGCTAATCACTTTTATTAGTTTGAATTTAGAAAACTGGATTTCAGCATATTAAAAGTTGGTTAAGAGGAGATAGGTTTTGAATTGAGGAATCTAATTAACCTTGCTAGAAAGCTGCAAGGCGTTATATTAAGTCATGAAAATAATTTGTTGGAATAATTACATTTGAACTGTCAGGCTGGAGAAAGGTCATTTTACTTGGCCCGTCAGCACTCTGGGATCTTTTCTGTAACCATCTTCCTTCTGCAATTTCACTTGCTGTATCTTTGGGTTTTGATCAAACCATCTTGATTCTGGAGTCAGCATGGGCAGAGTGAAGGTTCCTGGGGAGGGTAGAGGAGTAGGAGCCCCTGAAGTTGTCTCTTTGCCCTGGCTGGTACTGCCGGCAGACCAAGTGAGCTGAGTTCAGGAGCAGGACAGCCAGCACTTCCATCAGGTCTGTGCTCACTAAACCTCTCTACAGCTTCCCTGGGTGGAAATTACTGAAGGTGGTTTCAGAGCTGAGGGATCTGTTCTAGCCAGTGATGGCTCACGCAGACACACAGAGCTGGCAGCACAGCGTGGCTCACACTGTTCCCAGGGAGCCCGGGCACATGGTGAGAGCCAGAAGCAGCGTGCTGGAGACACACTTGGGAGCAGTAAGATCATGGTTTGTAGCTGTTTGTTGCCTTGACTTACCACAGCAGCACAATCCAGCCACTGGGAAATCCTCTAGTTGCCATTGGCAAGGCAATGCTTAAGCATGGAAATATCATCACTAAGCATGAAAGTTAAAAAAAAGAAAACCACTGTGAAATTATAGGAGTTAAACATGCATGCTGGGTGTCCTGCCTCACTTAGCTGTCTTGAAAGGCCACTCTATGATGCTAAGTCTAAGCACCCCAATCTTTGGTGTATGTCCCCTCTTACCCTCCTGTAGGTTATGGAGTAACTTCTCTTAGAAAGTCCTTGGCAGATCAGCAAATTGAAGTCTCTTAAGTCAAAGCTACTTTTCGTTCTTTACTGCTGATTCAGTTGCTGATCTGTGGTAGTTGGCTGTCTTTAATCAAATCCCTTTTTATTAGAAAGGATTCCCAAATGTGTTACACACTGTGCAGTAGGGATGGTTTCTCTCTGTCACAGCCCTCCCCGGTGATAAATGTGATATTGTAGATAAGCATGTCTGATGTGTTGGAAAAGAAGACTACTTTGTGGAGTGGAAACTGGGTAAGGTTAGGGGAGGAGAAATGGATATTTGCAGGAGATTAGGATGAAACTATCAAAATAGTTTGTTGGCCACCATGGGAAATTAAAGCCCTTGATTTTACATTAAAAATAAACAGAATACACACACACAAAGATTACAACTGCTCTGGACCACTGTTTCAAGTCTCATTGAAAGAAATTATTTCTGGCAGCTTATCAGTCTCTATCACCATGCAGACAGTGCTGATTAAGACTGGAAAAGTGCCATCGGGGCCCCTCATCTCCTGTTGCCTTCTGGACTATGTCCCAGCTGAGTCACTCCCCACAGCAGAGGAGTTTCCCTGACTGGTGGGAAGAAACTTTTGCTCGTATTTTACCGTAAGCACTCAGAGCAACCAAAGGAACCACCAGTAGCAATCTGCTTTTGTCATTCCAGTGTGCTGCAGGGATGTACATGGGGAGGAGAGAAGTAATAAGATGGTCCTGTTGGAAATACTTGTTGTTGTGCAATAAAGGGACCTTGATTTGTTTCAGAGCTTGTAATTCAGGATATGTAGCTTTATTATGTGTATTTGCTGTGTGCCCTGACTTTGACAATGGGAAAGTTAGGCTGAAGAGCAAGGCCAAAAAGCAGGATACTTGATCTTCTTTTCTGCTTCTCATCCTGACCTTTTGTGAGACCTGTGGCAGATCATTTTACCTTTCCAAACTTTCTTTTTTCCGCTTTCACCCTATTTGCAGGGCACTTAATCTGCATAGTCCTTCAGACAGGAGCTAATTAGCAGCAGCAGTTGTATGAGTGCCCCCCACAGAGAAGCCTTCATCTCCAATGGTTCTTTGAGATGCTGTGTCACAGTTAAGACTAAAGAATCATAAGTGGCAAGTACTGAATCTGTCAAGGCTCTGTCGACCTTTCCATTTACTGGCTTTGTGTCTCCATTAGGCTTCCAGAAGCTAAAAACCCTTCACTAACCAAGAGACCCGATGTCAAAGACATTTTCTAATTTTACTTCTTGAGATGCAGAACAGGGGTTAGCAGGAAGTAGTCCAAGTAAGATATGGGAGGAAGTGTGGTAGAGTTGCAGAAGCTTCAGGTGAGGAGGCACACTTAGATTGTCCAGCTTCCTTCAGTTCATGGCGTCTTTATTTCCTTTGACATGGCTCTGTGCACTGAACAGTTCTAGTGTCTCTAAATTGATCATGTTCTGCATTGCACTTCAGTCTTTGTCAGGCATTTCTGTAGCCTCTGAGAGGCTCAGGTAACCTCTTAGTTTCATATAAATTACCACCAGAAAAAGAAAATCAAAGTTGTTCTATCTTGCCTGTATTCCTAGGTCTCTTCTGAAAAGGTTATCGTTAAAAGATGCATATTATTACTACAGGAGCATAATTACATCATAATTTTGCCATGTAATGTGATGTGATGTGTCATCATGCCTTTTGTTTAGAGGCAAGGTTTCTGGTGCGAGATAGCATACATCCTTGTCTGAACAACTTCTGGGGCAGAAAATACCAGGTTAGATTTTCAACGAGAGATAAGCCTGGACAGTCATTTTCTATTATGTAACTACTCACAAAAACAAGAAGAACAGACATATAATGGAGACCTTTATCTCCATTGTAGTTCAGCTTATTATTTTTTATGTTCAAGCCATATTCTAGCATTTGTGCAGAGCCTCAAAGGCTGCGCTCAGGGAGGTCATGGTGCGGTACCATCAACAGCCATCTGCCCTCTTGTGGCCTGCCGCAAGGGGAGTCACCCTCCCTCTGCTCCCCAGGGGCTTTAATTACCCTGGTAAATGGCTTTCAGAGCCTGTTTCTTCAGTCTCACTTCTGTCAATGCTTGCCACCTCCGTCTGGCTTTCTTTCACAGCGTCCTGTGACCGCCAGCATCCTTGCACTGCAAGTGCAGGTCAAGTATGGAGAGCAAAATTATAAGGATACTCTCAACACAACCTACAGATTGAATTTTGTCCCACAGTTATAAAGTAGGAGAAGAAAAAGAGGAGGCCAGTGAGTAGTTGTAGAGCAAGTATGCCATGTCTAGGTGCATTTATCTCCAGCCATGAGAAAAGCAAGAGAAAACAGGAACACAGAGGCTGTGAGCTAGTTTAAGTTGCTTTTCAGCATTTGAAAGACTGTGTAAATAGATGCAAAAGTTTGATTCTTACTGCTATTGATGTAATACACATCCTTGTCTGCAGTAATTGTGGGAAAAATGTTTTGTGAGACTGAGCACTTAGATCTTTTTATGCCACAGATCTTAGTCTTATGAAGTCTTGAGTGTATGTCTCTTAATGAAGATCAAGCAGATGTAGCAGTCAGGGATGAGGGAAGGTTGCACTCCTGTACACCCTGAGCACCTGCTACCCCCTTGTGCCAGGAGGCAGGACACTCACATTCCCTTTTTCCTCTTCCTATCCACGCAAGAATGGACTAGACTTTGCATCATGAGTGTTTCTGAAGCACAGTCTCTTCAGAGACCAGCGCTACTTCACAGATGTGGTCTAGATCTTATATCAAAACCAAAATTGCCCTTTGTTACTGTCAGTGATAAAAAGCCAGCTGGAACAGGTAGCAAGCAGCATGGCTTTCTTGGTGTTTTTAAGTCCTTGGTATAGAATTTCTGGCAGTCAGCCTAGACATATTATTACTTCTAAACAGAACTGATGTGATGCAGGAGTCATTTAATGGAGAATAAGTGTAAATTACCAAGTTAGCATTTTAGCAAAGGGATTTCCATGGTCACCTGTGTGCTGTTGAAGAAAGGCAGTCTCAGGCCATGAGTGGAATTAAGTTTGTCCCAACAAGTAACTGTCCCAAGAGTAAATGAAGCTGACAATTTCCTTGTGTCTTTTCAGAGGCGTGAAATGTGATAATGAAATATCAGGGATGTGTCTTTCTAAAGTACAGCTGCATTCTACAGGATTCTTCAGCATGTTTAAAAATTAACATATCCACAGAAAAAAAATAATCCATGAGGGTAGTAGATATTTCTTATGTTGGGATAGGACCTTTATTGTACTTGGAACTGTACAAATAGATAGCAAGGCTCAGCCTTTTTCTGATAATATTTTGGACAATGGTGAGGCTATTAGCCAAACCCCCTAAAATTAATAGTCATACCTGAAAACAAAGTAAATCTTTCTGCCTTTATTTAAAAAGCAGTTCAAAAAGAATCCAGCTTGTTCATGGTAAATTTACATGTCCAAAGTAAACTTTCTACAGACTGAAATGGCTGAAGAATTGATAATGAGCCATCAAGTCTTCACTGCAGGTCATTAGTCAGTAGCTAACTCAGGTCATTAAGAAGCGAAAGTGTGACCTACCTTATGGCTGTTTCCTGCCCCACATGAAATGAGCTGGCTGGTCTCAGGGGGGTTCTCTCTGAGTACGTCATCACCTTACTAAAAACCATAAATTGTGGCACCTGGAAGACCCCTGGTTGGGAATCTCCTCGCGGAGGCCAGGAGCTGAAGGCAGACTGGTAGTCTAGGGGCATGCAGGATGAAGAAGGTTAGTTCTCCCTTTACTCCTGTTAGATCTGTTCTGTGGAGATGAGTGAAACCAGGCATTTCCATCCAGGATTTCATAGGCACTAAATTCTCACGTGCAGGTATTTTAAGAGGGGGTGTTTGTATGTGTGTCTGTGAAGGAGTAAGAATATTTTTAAGGATTGTAGTTTTATAGAAACAATTTTCACTTCAGATAGAGCTTTGGATTGTTTAAGCCTCAAGACATTCTTGTTTTGGTCATAACTCATAGCTAAGTTGTGGAGAGAAATACAGCCAGTCAGTTTTGGAGCTGGAGTTAGAACCACACTTCCAACCATGCAGTCCTGGACAAATTTTTGTCTCAATAACATGAAAACTGTTTAATTTCTCTTTGTTTTGAGTTAGTTATGCACATGACCTGGCATAAATGAACCCTTTTTTTTTTCTTTTTTAAAACTGAAAACAGCTCACCTATTGTTTGGGGTTGGTTGTGCTAAATTTGCAGTTGCTTCTGTGTTATATTATGGCTTATTTGTACTGCAGTAACATCTAAGGCCCACTAGCAAGACTGTGGTCACGCTGCACTATGTGCAAATTAAACAAGTAGGAAACAGTATGTATCCCTCAGAGCTCTCAAACTGAAAATATGGCAAGGGCCAGGAAATTATTATTGTCCTTAATTTACAAATGAGGGGCTGAGTGGCAGAGTTTAGATGACTCACTCAGACTCATGCAGAGAACCAGTAGCAAAGTGGGAATTGAGCCTCGAACGTTCCTGCAAGTCCTGTGCCTTACCCACAGCCGTGGCCACACTCTTTGTTTTATGTGAAAATCAACAAAATGGGCTTGTGAGCTTTGTCTGATGAGAAATCACAACTGATCTGAAGGCTCTTCCCAGCATTTAGATCACAAGCCCTGTTTTCCAGAGTTAATAATGTGGCTGTGAAAATAAGAAGTGGGGGGGGCGGGAAAGTGCTCCAGGATCACATTTGGTAATTTTACCTGCTGTTCATATCATGTACCCACTAATGCTATCACACTTCAGCATTTAGATAGTTCAAATCTATCAGGAAAATTGATAATTCACTATAGTAATCTGTTACTTTCCAGTCTAGCAGTCACTGTTCCATGGGGGTGAGCGGGTGGCATGATGTGGCATTTGTTATTTCTTCTGGTGGCATTTCTCTCATGCTGTCTTTCCTGATGCAGTGGTTTGTCTCTTGCCAGTAACTTTTGGGGGTATTTTGACTGTCATTTGAAGTTTAGTTGGAGGGAAAGGCCTGATTTTATCTGGAAGTGAAATGTGGTAAAAAAAGAATTAAACGGAGCTGTCTCATTTTCTGAGTGTTCCCCTCTAGCCTGTTCTTTTCTGATGGAAACGCACCAAAACTGTTTGGTTTTTTTCTTCTCTTTTCTTTTCTTTTTTTTTTTTTTTAAGGAATCACTTTGACTCAGATTGTGTGAGATGAATCATAACCTGCTTTCTCATCCGAGATGTGAAAAAATACAAATAAAAAAAATTCCAGCTCTGCTGTCAATGTCAGCATAATCAATACAGAGTGTTTCTCGGTGGTGCAAAGAGGTAGGGGAGGATTGAAAGAATGAAAAGAATCAAAATAGCCAAACTTTCATGCTGTTTTTAGTGAACTGCACTGTTTCCATGTGTTCAAATGCACCTTGCTGTTCATTGTGTCATCTTGGACATGAACACAGTTTTCACATTTCTGGCTACAACCCAAGGTCACAAACAGTGCTCAGAAGTCAGGAGGCTGTCAGCCCAAACTAGCAGACAGATCACGAGGAGCCAGCCCTGGCAGACATTTGGGATGCTACCAGCAGCCAAGAGTAAACCTGTTTCAGCTTGTGGAACTGGCTGTTAAGATGTCACCTGCCTGGACTGTGCCAGCCCAGATTTTGTCAGGTGATGGGAGAGAGCAGCAGAGCACCCTGCCTGTCCCATGGGCCTGCCTGAGCCAGCTCCATCGGGAGAAATGGAAAGCTTCAATAGCAGTAGGGCTGCTGTGGGTGCAAACCAGAGATGAGAGACCACATCTGATACCTCGTCACCAGCTTTCATATATGAACTTGCTCGTTTGCATTTTATTTTTTTTTCTCTTGTGTGTCTGCCAAGGCACACACAGAGATGTAGAAATAGTTACCTCTGGTAGTGAGCTATGAGCAAGAGCTTAACCCCTGAAAAATTATGTTCACAGCACCAAGGTCAAGAGAGGACTGCACAGGTTGGTGCATGAGTTTTAACAGTTGACGAAATTAACCTCCACATTTTGCTTGTTGGGTCAGTGGAAAGCCCTGGCAATAACAGGCACCTGTGTAGGGAGTTTAGAGGTGTGCATGCAACCACCTTCTGAAGCAATAGACACTGCCTGCAGCTAAAGACAGGCAGCTGGACTTTGGGTGTGAATTATTTTCTCTTGTAGATCCTTCCAAATTACTGTCCCAGCCATGCTAAACTATTTGTTTAAAGCTATGAATCAGGCTGTATTTAGTTAGCAGTGGTGTTCAACTTCAATATACGATTTCCTCAACAAATTCTGGTTCCAGGCAAAGTATCTTGAGAGGTTTATAACTTACTATCCACTAAGCACTAAGTTCTGTCTGTGCTGTTGGGGACAGACTGGGCAGATGACGTGCAGCATTATATAAAAAGGCATGTTGGAAGTAAGGAAAGTTTTTGTGGGGGTTTTGGTTGGTTATGTTGTCATTTAAAATTACACTGTGAAAAAACCCAGCTTTTAAAATGCCACTATTTCCTCATTATCTGCTTGCCATAAAAGGCAAATGAATTCAACTGCTGGCCTCCAAAAAAACTTGCAGAAAGCAGACTTTTTTCTTGTATTGATGAACAGCTGGGACATGACAATATTGACTTTCCATCTCTTTTTAACACAAGGATTATTTGTGATCACATGGGCTAAGGAATTGTGTGTGTTGCTGAGATTTCCTGGAGGGAGACATTTGGAAGGAACAGGAATGTGGGTCATTTATGCTCTGCAGAAGACTGTCATGTGCAATCAGCTCTTCTGGACAGGAAAGAGCTAATGACCATGGAGCTAATTCTGGTCCTGTGTTCTCGTTGTCATCTCTGTGAGCTGAGCAGCTGCTTCTCATTTCTGTTTCATGGCTGAAATTAGTGAGAATCCTAATATATATGTGTGTGTGTGTGTGTGTACACATATGGTGCAGGATGCTTCCTGGACCCTGGATTCTAATGTCGTTCCCTTTTTTCCCATTCTCCATCTCAACATCTTGCATCAACTGATCCAGCTTTTGATGCTTACATGATCTTATGAAGTGTGACTATTTCCAGCATTGGCAAATCCAATGTGTGTGTTCAGAGGAGGGAGGAAGGTGTAGAAGGAGGACAGGGGAGGGAAGGGGATGGCTACAATAAGGGAGGATGTTTGAGTGGGACATTTTTTAATCTTCCATCGTTTATCTGTATGTGCTTAAGAACACTGGCTTCTTCTAAAGATAAAATGGCAAAGCAGGGCTTCAGTGTGCCTTGCTTGTCTAGTTCCGTTAGGCCACTACTGATGCTAAAGCAACCATAACCTCTTGTTCTGTGTTTCCTCAATTTCCGTGCAAGGCAACAAGAAGAGGAGGGGAGTGAAAAAGGAAGGTTGCTTATGGGCAGAATGATTTCCACTGTTTTTTCACAGGCATAGTTCAAAAAGTGAGGAAAATGGAGTGTGTGCACTGCAGAAGTGCACAGCTGGTGCATTGCCATCTCTATGGCATCCTTCCTTCAGAAAGGTGGCTGAGGAGAGCCAGGAGGGCTGTGTCAGTTCTATGGCCAGCTTCTGGTGAAAGCCTGTCACTTAAACTCTTTCAGCCTCTTTCTGCACTTCTGTCTCTACTGGGTGAGGAATGGAAACTGCTCTGTTTGCTCACACAGGGGAGAGACACATACTTTCAGGTCTAGAGGACTTAGGCAGAAACCAGCACAGATAACACGAGTTTCAGGAGCCTCAGCAGGAGAGTCAGAGATGGGCATCTGAAAAGAGGCCACCCCCAAGCTTAGGGCAGAAGGACACTGCTGTTCTGGGTGGCAGATCTGTGCCCTGAGCTAGCCCTGGTCATGCCATGTTCTTGAGTAAAGGGCTTTGTTCATAAGGCCCGTTGATCTAAGCATGGCTTGGTCTTCTAAACAAAAACAATACTTCATAGAAAGCCAATTAGTCTTGGGATCGTGGTGTTTTTTCTGTTATTTCTTTGCTCTGATTACAGCAGGGCACTGGGCAAGGAGCCATAACTAAGCTGTTTCAGGTCTGCCAGCCTCAGCTTCCTTGTGCTTTGTGCAGTTGCAGGGTGCTCACACACAGCCTCACCAGGGAGCCCTCTGCAGAACAACATCCTCTCATTTGGGAGGGAAAGGAAGGCAGCTGACCTGTGGCCTTGAGTTTCTTGCAAATGACCAAAGTCCTGAGACTATGAGTAACAGCTGTTAGGCAGCAAGTAGGAATGGTGGGCATCCAGCAAACGTCTGATTACAAGAGCTGCTCTGGCCTAGGAAAATTGCAGCTGTTGGGAAGAACAAGTAACATTTTACTTGGATGATATTTTGGAGCATGGTCTAA
This sequence comes from Brachypteracias leptosomus, assembly GCA_013401335.1. NCBI lineage: Eukaryota > Metazoa > Chordata > Aves > Coraciiformes > Brachypteraciidae > Brachypteracias > Brachypteracias leptosomus. The sequence goes on from VYZX01000881.1 coordinate 72,269, forward strand.
TCATGATGCATAGTAGGTCACATCTCAATAGATGTGTGTTGAGTCGAAGATGCACAAACTGACATCAGCTTGGCTAGAGGTCTGGCTGACTAAACATAGCCTAAGCTCTCAGGAGGTCAGTGCTTGCAGCAGCTTCACGCTTGTGCCCTGGGGACAGGGGAGAACAAAACAATATGCAGCGGAAGTAACGCTATAAAATGAGATACTCATATTGTTTCTCCTGGGCAAGTGTTCTACTAATTTTGTGTCCCTCTTAGCTGGGAATATCCCATGGTGATCCTTAGTACCTCAGACAAGGCTCTCCTGCATGAAGAGATGTTCACATGTCTGTAGTCTGTGGTTTCTAAAATGCTGTATTTCTCTCCCCTGTTACCAAGAGCTTGCTTTCACTTTCTTGTGAAGCAGTACTGGAATTCAGAGTTTCTCCAGGGTTCTAATGTTTGGACATGGATCTGAAGCTTAACTGAAATGCTTCTGGAGTCATTTGCTCTAGAATATGGGCTGGAGACTTACCAGGAGCTGCATAATGCATGTTATTTCGCAGGTCCTCATTTGTGCAGAGGCTGCAAAGGGGATGCTTGGAGCAGTGCAGTGAAAGATATTTTCAAAATGTTTGAAGTCTCAAATATTTGCATTGGGTCTCATGTCTCTGCAATTCTCTGTTTTGGATGCTCAATTTTGCAAGTTGTAGCCTTTCACTAGGACGAAAATCTCCCACACAGTTTCCTGTACTTGGGTGTGAATAATAACCTCCCTGATATACCCATCACCTCTTGACTTTGTCAATATAACAAAGTTGCATCATTTTAGGTGCAAATGAAAAGCAGGTGATTAAACTAGCATTATCTTTCTGGGATTGGTCATATAATTTCAAAAGTACCTGAAGTTGACTAAGTTTATATCAGTTAAAATCAGGCTTGGGATAAACTGAAATGAGTGTCTCTACACATACCTCAGATCTAAATTTGGAGGTCTGGTGGATTTCAAATGATTCTGTTATCTCACATAAACAAGTCCATCAGTTTTCCCTGCTGTCATACCGAAGTGTTTGATGAGGACTAAATATACTTACTGTCTTCACAGTGAACTCCCATGTATGTAGGAAACCAGTAAAAGAGCGCCCTGAAAGTTCAGAACACAATGATTTGCCAGACTTCTTCATATGGAGGTTGCCGTCATGGGTTCAGGATGTTCAGGACATTTTTTCAATGCCAAGTTTTTGGCAAATGCTTCTAACCCCCCCGCTAACGATAGCCCTTCCTGATGCCCGCTCAAGGACATTGGACTGGCAGGACTCATCATGACTTCTGGAAATGGGATTGGTCCTTTCCGATAGGTTCAGCCCTGTCACGAGGAGGGAAAGGTTTGGGGGGTTCAGTTTCCATTGGCGTAAAATTCTCAGGTCAAGAATTGTGTGAATAATTCAGGAGACAGGGATTGGTGCCCTTCATGCGAAAGCCAATTTAGAAGGAACTTTCCATATTAGAAGTGTGATGAGTAATACTTTGAGCTCGCCTATGTAGATGCTGATCAAAATCAGAGCCTCCTCACAGAGGACTTCAGGTTAAATGCTAGGACAATCTGTATCATGATAAATATGGATCAGAATCCACGTTTCCCATGTCTCCTACTGTTAGTCAACAGGCCCTAGAGTCTAAACCACCACCTCAGAGCAGTCTTAGGTCCATTAAAGAGCTTGGCTTTATGATGTGAGGCTTTTTTTAACTTTTTATTATTTTATATGCCTTGCTAATTATGAATCAAAGCTGTAGGATGTGCGAGAGTGACACATGCAATTGTGCAGATGGGTTTTTCACATACTTTCTTTAAATAAAGTAATAAATTTTATAAATATGTATCTCATATTTTACACTAATTCACTTCTTATAGAAGCCAATCAAGAAAAGTTTTGTCTCCTTTTCCATTAGGCTGTGAGAATGTGACAATCAGATGAGAATAATCATCTGTGGATACTTGATATCATACTGCTCCATCATGGACTCCAGATATGCAGCATGTGCCACAGGGAGTCATTTTGAGAATAGAGAGTTACCAGTATTACTTTCCATCTACCTCAGCCAGTAAAAGCAGGTCCCATGACCCAAAGGATAAGCAGAATTGTAATTATGGCATAATTACATTAGTATAATAAATATGGTGTCACCAGCATCAAATGTTATTTTAAAAGGACTTTTGCTCTCAATACCAATGTCACATTTTAAAGTTATGACATGCGTGGTCATCCTGAGTAGAAACAAATGATGAGTGTTCCCTGCAGAATGGGAGAGCCTCTCCATCTCAGATTGTAAATCTCATGTTACTTGTCCAAGAGAGTAAACAAATATTGGACCTTGCACCTGGTTGGAAAAGTACCAGATTTTGGGGTGAAGAAGGAAACCTCTGTCCAGTAGGTTGTTTTTTTCTCATGAAAACAGACTTAGCTGATTCCAGCTGCTGAGAAATTTGGAGTGATGGAATTTAGTGCAAGGGACGGTGGATGGTCGGTGTACAGGTGAGGCGGTTTCCAGTGCCTGATGGGTGTGATTTATGGCAGGGCTGCTGTCCACACGCAGACAGTGCATGTTTCAAAACAGCAAGGAAGCTTTGGGCTGGTGCTGGATAGTGAAAAGCAGGGTTTTCAAAAGATCTTAAATAAATGAGGTGCTGGTTGAAATTTGGTGGAACATCTTCTAATGCAGTCAGACACCTTTGAAAACCCTCAGCTGCCATTTGTTCAGAACTCTACTCTTTGTGGGATCCAGCATTTCTCTACTGCTTTTTGTTTGTTTGATTTTTACTTTTTTCACTTTTGGCAGGGTGAAGACAGGTTTCCTCCCTGTTTCCTGTTTTTTGTCAGACTTTTTCCCTAGGCAGGCGCGAGGGAGGCATGAGAGGTTGGTAGGCCGTAGTCATTGGCCCAGGAAGCATCTCTGACTCAAAATTTCACCATTACTCAGGCATTTTCACCTTCTCTGCTGAACAGTGTCTTTGGCAAGAATCACTTTGTGCCACCACCCTCCCAGTGATGTAGCAAGGCAGAGATGAGCTTCAGAATACCAGCTGGAGCACAGCCAGGCTATGGAAGAGTGAATTGAGTCATTCATGCCCAGCAGCGGATGTGATTTTTGGCTGGGCTTGAGTCTGGTGAACATAATGATGGCGCCTGTCCTGAGCTTATGAAATGGGTTGGCTAGGCTGGGGGACAGGAGTGGTTTGAAGTGCCCTTGTGCAACATGAAAGCAGTTGGAGGTGAAAGTCTTTGGGAAGAGAGACATTGTTTGCTCTGTGTTCAGCACCTAACATCATAGAGCCTTGACCCATCGCTTGGGCTCCTTCTGGCCACTTTCCTGCTGAAAGCAGCAAACCCGACTGTAGTCCTTTGGGAATGCAACAAAAGACAACTAATTTCTTGACCTAGACGTAAAGGCTGCTGTCTATATCGGTGTGAGTCTCAGCTGTCCCGTTCTGACTGCACCCTCAGGTCAGCTCTTAAGAAATCAAGAGCTAAGGAGAATTTGATCTACGTTTAAGGTATGCTCACACTGAGCAGCAGCATGAGCCTGTGGGCAGCCCATTGCTGGTCCCCCCCACCTGGGGGAGTGGGTGGGAGAAGATGCATGAACCGTTGCATAACGAACGCCAAGCATCTGAAGAGGAGACCAGCTCGTCTGGCCTCCAGATCTGCTCTGTTTTGCAGCCACCACTTAGGTATGGGGCTGGGTGCAGCAGCCCTTGAAGCTACCCTCCACTGCTCTACCAGCAAGTCTAATCTCCTGAGTCAGTGGGCGAGCAGGCTGGGGCAGCGCGCTCGGAGAGACACCTGCGAGGGGGCCCCGACAGGCCAGGGAGAGCTGCCCCCTCATAGCCGCTGGCTGGGGCTTCTGCCACTGGCCCTCCCAGTAAATTGCAAGGTATTTTTTGTGGCTTTCCAAAGAAGGATCCTGAAATCTGGCACAGCATTATGGAGTGAGCTCAGCAGGTCAGGGGATTGCCCAGAAAATCCCCCCCATCCATTTTCCCTGATAAGAGTGGGGGGAGGAGGAGTGATTTCTGCCTTCTATCCTGCCTTCCTTTCCCTGCAGGAGGTTCATGGTTGCTCACCTTCTGTGCTGTCATATATTTGGTCCATCCACTCTTCAGGGTTTATCATGCAACGTAGCTTTGTAAGTGTAAGGGCAAAGAGACCTGGCTTAGTGGTTGTTGCTGTTAAGATCAGCAGAACTGCTAAAATTTGTCTGATCCACAGCTCTGCCAGCAGCAGTTTTGCTCACTTAAGGTCCTTCCCAGGAGGGGCAAAACCCCTCAGTATCAGCTTTGGAATGATTTGCCCAGAGAGTTTTCCTGCCTTCCCCACTAGGACTTGTCTGGCACACTTACCTTCACCCCCTCACTGGGGTTTTAGTGAAGAGCTGCTGAGGTTGTTCCCTGGTGTCATGGTTTAACCCCAGCTGGCAACTAAGCCCCACACAGCCACTCACTCACTCCCCCTGCATTGGGATAAAGGAGAAAATCGGAAGAGTAAAAGTGAGAAAACCCATGGGTGGAGATCAAGACAGTTTAATAGGTAAAGCAAAAGCTGCACACAAACAAAGCAAACCAAGGGATTCATTCAGCCCTTCCCATCATTGGGCAGGTGTCCAGCCATGCCCAGGAAAGCAGGGCTCCAGCACACGTCAGGGCTACTTAGGAATCAAACACCATCACTCCAAACATCCCCCACCTCCTCCTTCCTCCAGCTTTATATGCTGACCATGACATCCTATGGTCTAGAACATCCCTTTGGTCAGTTGGGGTCAGCTGTCCCAGCTGTGTCCCCTCCTAACTTCTTGCCCACTTGCTGGTGGGGTGGTGTGAGGAGCAGAAGAGCCTGTGACACTCGGTGTCAGCCCTGCTTGATGATAACAAAAACATCCCTGAATTATCAACAGTGTGTCCAGCACAGCTCCAGAACACAGCCCCTATCAGCGACTGTGAAGAAAACTAACTCTACCCCAGCCCAAACCAGCACACCTGGGTCCCGTGTAATTGTAAGGTCTCACCAAAAAATAAGTTTTGATGTTCCAAGGAGAAGAGTCTCATTTTCCTATGAAAGTAAAATAAAAGAAGAGATTTCTCAGCTTTTGAAAGCACGGGAAAGCCTCACTTTCTCACAGGCCTTAACAATTTTTTCTCCTTTTTTATTTTGGGAAAAAAAGTAAGGGAAATGAGAGGCAGTTTTTTATGTCTTTTGCTTTTTTAACTTCCTGTATGTGATTGGTTTCCCCTGAAGGAGAGGGGTGCTGGGTAGGGGAAGGTGGGGAACTTTTGTGGAAGTAGGAATTTTTTAAAATTGAGGGTTTTTACCAAATGAAATGATTTAATTCCGTATTTACTTAAGTGTTTGTCAGCTGGGGTTTTTGATACAAATCAGTGCTTTGAAAGTCTCATGTGCAAACAAAAAAAATCTTTTTAATTTAAAAAAAGTATTACTTCTTTCCATCCAGTTCTGTACTTGCAACTTCAAATCACTTTTCTTTACTGTATCCATGCCTAGTGTTAAGCCCAGGCTGGAAGCCATAGAGAAGAGAAGCAGGCAGCAAGGAGCACCCGGGAAGCAGCCTGGCTGGGACAGGGCACCCTGCTCGGGTGCTGGAGAGCCTGGAGCAGGCAGGGGCTGGAGGAGGAATTCCTGGTGCTCCCAGAGACAACCTCCCATGCCTGGCAAAAAGCTACACAAACAACTCGCTCCTCTGTTTTCCAAGCTGGGGCTGTTCAGTGGATACGCAACTGCAGTCTCTATCATCTGGCAACCTTCATCAGCATTAAAGGAAACATTTATAAAGTAAATACAGTACATTTTACCCTCTCCCTTGCATTTCCTTGATTGATCAGCAAAGGAAGGAATGTTTCCTCTCTCACATTTTTTTTCACCCCCTTTCTTTTGTCTCCAGATGTTACTGAGGCTCTATTTCAACCCGTTTGCACGTGGTAAAACATGTGCCAAAAAGTTGACACAATGTAAAAAAAAAAAAAAAAAAAAAAAAGGGCAGCAGAGCATGCTGCAAAAAAAGTATCTGGGACCTTAAATATTATAGAGCATCACTGACCCCCACTGGGCTGGGACACTCACTGCAGATCACCCAAGTTGGGGACTGGTACCTCATCGATGTGTTGAGCATGGTCTGATTGACATTTGCCTACTTTACAAGGTGCCCTTGGTAGTGGTAAAGGGGGGGCAGCTTTGCTCTAGGGTTCATGTGGATCCACACTTCAGAAGCTTCCCATACAACTGGTGTAGACCAAACCAAGCCCATAGATATGTCCATCATGAGTAGAGTTAAAAGGCATTGGCTTAGATGACTGCAAAGGACGCTTTGGTTGGATGGAAAGAAAGGCTTGGTTGGTAGTGGTAAGGTTAGGTGTCCATCGAAATTTTTTTGCCCAAGTTGTTGGTGAAATCTTCATTGCTGGAGGTTCTTAGGAACAGGTTAAACTAGTATCTGTCAAGAATGATGTAGAGAGTTGATCCTGCCTTTGAGGCAGTAAGATAGTTTCCATCACCTCTCAAGAGCCTGTTCAACTTGAAATTTTATAGCTTTGTGGGAAAATCAGGAGTGCTCCTCTCTGAACCTTTATTTTGTGGCTGTGGTACGTTGTGTTTGCAATAATTTAGGAAGGTACCTCTACTGCATTGGTAAGCACCCATTGTCATCTGCTCTATACCAGAAACAAGCTAAATTGTTCTCTGTGTCCCAGGGAGTTGAGGAGAGGATGATATTGATGTGGACAGGGACCGTCACCACATGGATGTGAAGGAAGAAGAGGCTTTTCTTCCTCTCTCGTTAAACAGGGGACAGTAACAGAGACAAAATCTCTTCATGCTTGGTTGCTACATGTCTCAGCCAGGCTGCCAGAGAGCAATGGCAAGGCCTGCACAAGGGAGCATGTTCCTCTTGCTGAGGAGGGGATTCCAGCAGGGCTGGCACTGGGAGCCCCTCTGAAATGGAGGAGTTTTTGTGCTGGAAGACTGTCTCACCATCAAGCCTTTCAGAGATGGTCTTGTGGTTAGAGAGACTAGGCTGGGATTGAGAAGATGCGGTTTTAGTTCCTGGCTCCGTCACAAACTCCTTGTGTGACCCTTGGCAAGTTATTTAAGCTGTGTGGGTCTTAAGTTCCCCACCTGCATGTTGGGTGTCCTAACAGACCCCTACATTCCTGGGGTGTTGGAAAGATTCACCATGACACTTCATGACTGGCTGGGATAGCAACCTTGTGGTGGGCAGCATGGAGAAGCGCTGGAAAAGGTACAGTGAAGCGTTAGCGGCGTGAGCCTGCACAGTTGCAGTGCATTTGCTGTGTGGAGTGGAATGAGACCTCCAGGGCATACTGGGAATGTGTCAGGTTTGCAGCCAAGCAAAGTGAGAATATAAAGCTGTATTGTGGTTGGAGGAAAGGGATGCAAACAACAGAAGAGTGCAGCTACTGCTGGACAAGCACAGTACAAATGACAAGGAGGTCACTGCAGGGACCTGTACATCTGGAGTACAAGTCCAGTGCAGTTAGAGCAGAATAACCAGGACTCAGTAATTAAATCACAGCCTTGGATTTAATTTATGAAGTGTTACAGGCACACGTTGCAGCATGAAGCTCTGTTTACTGTGAAAGATTGTGTTTTCTGACGTCTGCTGGAGAAGAGGGAATTAAGATTGATCTGTCCCGTGTCCAAAGGCTGTGTAAGACAACTGATGCATGCAGCCTGCTACTGTCAAATGGCGAAACTTCAAGCTTGGATCCTGGCACAATAAACCATTGCCAAGGGCTTCCCACTCAATGAGAAGTCTGATTTCAAAAGCAAAAGAAGGGTAGGTAAGGAAGGCATGGGTAAGATGAGAAAAATACCAGTTTTCTACAAAATGCATAAACTACCTTTGGGTTTCTCTTTGTACTGTTATTGCAGTGTCCTGAGTGCCAAAGTGTTGGAATAACTCCGGGACAAATATAATCAATGCATCTTTCCCTAACATAGTCACAGTTGGACACACACCTCCCATGCTCCACAGGGAGGGGATAAACCCTCTCCTGTGGATCTGAGATTTCTGTTCTATTCGCTTTGGACAAATCAAGGAACGCAGGAACCATTGGGTGCTTATGATTTCTACCATTGCGACTTAACTTGATTAAGGTGTACTGGCAGTTAAGACCTACTGTTACACTGTTATCCTAAAGGATTAACTTCTGCTCCCATATCCCTTTAAACTGGAATAATTGTGCTTGTCTGACATGAGTGCCCTGAGGAATCTCACGTGCTTGGGAAATGCTTGAAAACCCTTGGATAAAAGTCACTAGGAAAGAGGAGAGAGAGAGGGGAAAATCTTGTTACGTTGTTGACTTATGGTCAAGCGTTGTCCTCGAAATGCTGTTTTGTCATCAATATTTCTTCATTAGGAATAATGATTTTTCCACATTTACTGCCAGCTGATTCAAAGCCATCCAAAAGCAGAATGTGTCATGAATCTCTAAAATGCATTTGCTGGCGAACTCTAAACAGAGATGATTAGAAAAATAATGCAGCGGAAGTTCTGGGTGTCTCGAGGCTGCCAGGGGAACTTTTAGTGAGATATTTTGTTCAATGTATTTACATATTTTAAAAATGTTCTTAGTACTCTTCTGAAAAGGCAGGATGCTGTATTTCTTTAGTTCTTTCTTGCAGAGTGTACCAGGGCTGTAGTGAGAGCCAGGGAATACACTTAGCTGATCAAGGGAAATTGTGTAATTGATAGGCACTAAGAATATGACCTTGTGGCATATTCCCACAGCACTGTTAAGTGGGAAACAGTTTTTTCCATCATGCAGAAGTTTTTGAGATATCAACGGGGTTTTTTTTCCCCACATTTCAGCAAATGCAGAACCTTCCTACTTTGATGCTTTTATCAGAAAATTATCCCCTATCTCCTCTCTCCATAGAAAGCATGCTTTGAATTCATAAATACAAGCCTTTTGTAGGGAGCAGGTATGCACATTTTCTGCTTTCTTTACTCTTAATACCTCTAGTTATTGCCTGAATTGTCTGTGTTAGACACTGTACATCACATAGCAAGAGACAGTTGGTGCCCCTGACACCTTAGTGTTTAAGTAGGTATGACAAACAAATAATGCTGTATTCTAAAAAATGCTAATGCAGTCCTTGGATGTACGAAGAGGAGTATCTCAAGGTAGCTGGACAGAGTTACATTACCTCTGTATTTGGCTCCAGTGTGATTGCTATTGGAATATTATGCCATAAGCATTAGTATGGCATGTACCTATTCCATCATCCATCTTGTGGTGGATGTTTGTCTGATTGGCTCACATTCTTAATCTGACATTTAAAAGTGACTCATGTCCCAGATAAGGTTGGACACCCTGTATCTTAATTCCTCATCTCTGATGACTCTGGCCAAATCTTAAGAATCTTGCTGAGTAACAGCTTAGATTATGGCCTTTCCTATTCATCTTCACAGATAAAACCTGCATGCAAGCTCCAATGACCTTGAATCTCTGCAACATCCTTTTCTAAAAATACAGTTTCTCCCTGTTCATGCTCATGTAGCTGTAGAAATCACTCCGTAGCTTGTAACTTTGGCCAGATCATTCCTACCTCTTAATCTCTCCTCTGGTTTAGTTTCTGCATTGTATTAAACAGAAGCTTCTTGTCTATACTTGTACAGCTTGTAATGACCTATTTCCACCCTTTTTTCCTCTAGTATTCTCCAGTGACATATCAACTCATCCTTCCTATCTGCAGGTGTCTATGTTCAGTCTTCAAGCACTTATGTTCCCTTTTGTGCTGTCTTTGTCCTTTCCTCAGAAGTATCCCATTAAACTTCCCTCAAACTCCCTCCGGATCCTCTTTCAAATTCTTCCTTAACCTTTTCCTTTGCTGGGCTGTCTAAAGACTCCTTGTCAACAGTAAGACATTTAGAGTGCTGAGAACACAGTTTTCCTTGTTGATCGGTTTTGTCTGATTGCTTCTTTGTGTTTCCTCTCTGTACCCAGTTGTTGTTGCCTGTATCAGGTTGTAAGCTCCTGAGGTTGGACCCTTCTTTGAATTCTGAATTAGTCCAATACCCAGCACAGCGGGGCTGTTCCACAGTCTGAGCAGCCAGGGCCTGTGGTGGCACAAGCAAAAAACATGTAATAATAGTAATAAAATGACGAGAAGTTAGAACATGGCATCATGTGCAATACGAGCTCCTTCCTTCCACCTCTTCCTTCAGGTTTGCAATATTTCAATTTTTTTCATACAACAGAAGACAGTAAATGAGGAGGTTTCAGAACCAAGCATAGCAGCTGATGTTTCCTTTCAGCTGCTGAAGTGTTTCCCTGTGATCCACTCAGTAATGATGGCATTTCCAGCAGTTTCAGCAGGGAAGCCTCTGTGGGCACCTCTGTGTGTTGCCCCAAGGTAAGGCCAACATCTGGCAGCCAGGCTAGGCTGAAGGAGGGTCACAGCTGAGGTTATGAACCTTTCATGCAAAAACAGAGGATTCCATTCTCTCAGGCTTGGTGACAACGTATCACCTTCTAGTTTTGCTGAATCGATCTTGAAAAAGGACTTTAAAAGGGCTGAAGGGGCAAAAGAAGAATGTTGAAATGACATAGTTTCATCTTCGTGCAGTTTAGTACTAATTTTGTCCTTTGTCTTTAAGCTGCCTTTTAAGTGCTGTTTGTCTCTGTGGGAAGCAAATGGGTCACGTTGTTCTATGTTTCTACTGTAACACGCTGCCTGCTATTTTTCTCTTAGATTATTTGTGTAATCTTTTTTGTGCAATCTGTTTGTTCTTGAGTCTTGCAAGCTTTGCCTTTGCTACTTCTTTCCCAATAAGCAGTGCAACTTGTTCTGTATTCACTCATGGGTATTCTGCACACAACGGACTGGGTGATTTCAACCAGTGTGAAAATATTAAAATGGGGAACATGTGTGGGCACTTAATTGTGGTGAACCCAACCACAAATACCTTCACCGTTGGTAATTGGCACGCAGGAAAAGCAGACCTTTGTTTTGTTTTTATCAGACATAATGGTAGATACATTGTTTTTAGTGGGGTTTTTCTGGTTTTCTAAGGAAATGAGGCTTGTGCAATCGCACTGCCTGTGTGCATGTGCCTGTCTGCTTGTCAGTTCCTCCCTCACCAACGACGCTTGAAGCTAATAGCCATTTTCAGCCAAATCTGGGAGAAGTGCAGGCGTTAGGAGAAGCCACCAGCTTTTCCAGAAGGCTTGTGAGTTCCCAGATTGCAGACTAAGGTCTAGAGAAGGTGCAGTCTCTAATGGCCACAGCACCGCAAGCCAGATCAGTTGTGTGTTTGTCTACATGCCTTTACGTGGATGCAGCCACCTAACTGTAAGCTCCCAAATTTGAATGTTTTGGCTTACTTGCTTTTACCCTTCGGGCGAGTGAGTCAGTTGGGGGTGTTGCTAAGCACAGAGCTTGTGTTTTGATTCTCGCTGGAGTGGCCGTGTCTCATGAAAAACATGGTTTGCTCCAGGCCACAGTGTTAAAATTTGCATATAAACTTATGAAAAAGGAAGCTTTCTGTAAGCTTCCCTGTGTGAGAGTTTATAGGAGCATTTTGGTCTGTGTACATAATAGCAGAAGTTGGACTTGTCATAAACATAGACAGGTTATGTCTGTCACTGCCTGAATGGGAATCTTCTGTGGAAAAACCCAGAAAGAGGAAGGAAAGTCAAAGGAAATACCATCTTCAAGGGGAGAGGTTGGCCAAGACTTCTGTTGCTCTGCTCTTTGATTTGTACCTGGCCACCAGCAGTGTAGTTGGGGAATGCCTCAGAGCCGTGCAGGAACGTAGCCTTAGGGCACCTTTGGGAAGCAGAGAAGATGTCTTTAAGCCCTTTGCCTAAATTGAGGACAGAGGTACAAAGCATTGGGTGATTTGCCAGAGATTACAAGAGTATATATTTGAGTTAGGAAGCAGACCCAGGTCTCCTGACACAAGAAGTACAGCCAGAAGTATGGTCTACATACAGACAGCTTCCCCAGCAAATGGAGAAATGCCTTGGTCAAAGAGGAAGATAAATGCTGAAGTGTATAAGAGCTGGGTAAATTTTGAATGTGAGAAGAGGAAGGGAAGAAAAGATCCCCACATGTTCTACTCAGATGTTAACAAAGAAAGCTGGGAAGTGTGTGCATAGACACTACATTATTCTGTGTCCAAATGCCTCATAAAAATAATACCGGATGATCACAGAATGGCACACCAGGGAAAATAAATTCTTCAGTGGAATATTCCCTCTGGAAAAACACTGTGTAAAGTAATACACTAATGGCTTTCAATTTCATGTTTTATATATAGAGATATTAACTACTCCCCAGACATCTCTTCGTATTACAGCCCAGCTACACGAGCAGTTTGGAGAAGGCCCCAGAGCGCGCTCAGTCTTGTCCTCACCCAGGACCAGGCAGTGCTCTCCTGTTGTACGTGCAACCCCTGTGGTGTGTACAGTGGGTCTCTTCTGCTTCCTTCCCAGAGCAGTACTGCTCATGTGGTTCTCTTCAGTGGGATTTTTTTTTTTTTCTTCCTAGTCCTCATGGTTTTTTCCATTCTTCCCCCATGCTCTGTAGCCTCACCACCATGCTGGGAACCCTGCATTCTTTCTCTGCTTGTAAAAAAGGAGTCCTCACAAGAATCGTTACAGAGGAGTGATTAAAGCACAACACTGTCAAGCAGAACACTAATAACAAATGCTAAAGAAAGTTAAGTTTAAAAACAACACATTTATTTCCTTTTCGGGGGATTTCCATGCTTGTCTGGGTTTATCTGGTGATTTCTCTCTCCACATTGCTCAGAGTAGGAGCTGTTGGAGTCAGGAACTGTCTGTCCTGTATAATACCAACTACGGTTATGCCGTCGTAGCAAATCAGAGTGATCTGGGTTCTTTTCCAAGCTTTCCTAATATATCTCAAATGGGTATATATATCATCCTGCCGCATCCTGAGGGATCCAAAAGTAGCTTACATGCTTTGTTCCCTGAATGTAGCCTATTGGAGTCTGGGACAGGCAGGGAAGAAGTCATGAGTGTGAGGACATTGATGGTGCACTGCACAAGGTCAGCAGCCCTGCTGTTGGTTGAGATGATGAGACTTGTTCAAGTCCTTTTAGGAAGTTTTGCAGTATTGGTTTGAAAAGGCCAATAAACACAGACCGAGGTATGAGAGAAGATCTTGTCGTTGCTGGATTATTTAATTATTATTAGGGACATAGTTTTTTGTATACACGTTTATGAGTAATTCTGTTTTGAACTCAGTCTGCCTTCCTGCTTGCACCTCAGCTCTCGCTTCCCTTCCCCTCCTTCCCACAACACCACTCTACCCACAGAGCCCTGAAGAAGTGCAGTGTCCAAAGACTGGGAACACCACAATTATTCTCAAATGGAGAATACCGTTTTGAGTGGAACAAAGCTCCAGACCATAGTTGCTCTGTTGCCTTTGGTGGGGCTCTCCTGCGTAGAGTGGCTGAGGTTGTCCTAAATACCTTCCATGACTCTGTGCGTGAGTTATTTTCAACACTGATTGCTGGGTAAGGACACCAGACCTGCACGGGCTATCTCCATTTTCTAGAACAAAAATGAATGGCAGAGGAAAATTGCAAAAGCATGCCTCCCACCCAGCCTCTCCCATCATCATCTCTGCACCACAGTCTTCCCTAGGAAAATGTCTTTCCCACGATCTAAGAAACCCTTTTTCTCTGAAATCCTGTCTTCACTTTAAATGTATCTGCCACATAACATTTTCAACAACAATCTGAACAAGGCAGCAAGCCTTTTGTGTGCGTGTGTACGTGTGCAGTTTTTTTGTGTGTTATGTATTTGTGTGTGGCATTAGGGACCTTTTTCAGAAACAGAGCTCATAGGGCTTGTCTTTACTTAGAGTCCTTACTAGCAGCTTCTGATGCACGTTTCTTGGAGGATGGTAAGAATAAAGTATCCACGCAACAGTTTCTTGAGGAACAGTTGCTGTGTTTTAAATAGATACAATATCTTAATCTGTATTAATCTTCAAACAGAAAAAAAGTCATTGGTTCCATTGAGGGAATTGGTTTAAGCTGTACAAGCAAAAACTACTCTTTAAATGGTACCAATTGTGCTGCCACCAGGCAGCTTTGCAAGGCATCCTTCCACAAAATCTTTTCGTGTGGGGGCAAGGCTTTAGGCACAGGTTTATCCTGTCTAGCTGAAGAGCTGAGGATGACTATATAGCTGGGTTAGGTGTTAGCTAAATGGTTTGTATCTGGGGCTCATAGTCTTTACAATGATCACTGGCTGGCAGTATCAGAACTGATATCAGTGCAGTCTTAGGAGCCAGTTTCAAGCCTCTCTAGATCTTTCCATGTGGGCCACCACTGGAGTGCCTTCCAGGGGCATGGGATCTTTGCCAGAAGTGGCACAAATTGCTCTTCTGTTGACTGAGCTGTCGTGTCCCCCTTACCCACTATTCAACACAGGTGTGTGAGAGGACCTTCTCTGCAGATGAGACCAGGAGCTTGCTTTGACTCGTGTCCTTTCTGTTTGGTGACAGGCCGCTGTGCCCGCTGTGGGGAGAATGTTGTTGGGGAAGGCACCGGCTGCACAGCCATGGACCAGGTCTTCCATGTGGAGTGCTTCACCTGCATGATGTGCAACAACAAGCTGAGGGGACAGCCTTTCTATGCAGTGGAGAAGAAAGCCTACTGTGAACCCTGCTATATTGTAAGTACCCATTCTTATTTGAACCCTGATTCTAATGCACAGACATTGGAAACATTGATTTACTTTCATGGCTGTAGAGCTGCCTTACAGTTAAACCTGACAATTCTATGGAACTACTGTGGGCACCAGTTTTTCTGTGGTCTTCAGAACAACTCTGATCTTTTCAGCTTCCTGGGTGAATTTTGTTTCCTGGTCTAACCTATCTCTGAAATGAAGTGGCCAAAGCAGGGGAAAGAGGGGGTTTTTTGGTGCTAATTTCAGTTCTGTAAGGAGCAGTCTATGCAGTGATTTTTAAGTGGTAGTGTTGCTCTCAGAAGCTTTCTGTGTTGAGAAACCTGATACCAAAATGCTTACCAAATGGTGCTCACTAGGATTGAGTGCAAGGTAGCACTAGAACTTCTGAAATTAAGACCTTTGCATTGCGTGGTGGAAGCCCTGCTGAACTAAGGGTCTTTGGATTGGATATCTTTTGAAGCTAACCTTGCTCTAAAATTTCATTTCATGCTTCCAACAAGCTCCTAAAGCAAACAATAGTTGTCTGAAGAGCTGAACCTTTTAAAAAGCTTCCATAAGAGCTAGTTGGAACCTGTTGCGCAATTGCAAATTGAAGAAACGTCACATAATGTGCCTGAGGCCTTACCTTGATGTAACCTTTGTGTACATTATATAGGGATAATCCTTGTAATTTAGAATAAGAAAAGCACCAAAACATACTTGGTATGTTGATAGGTTTTTCTCTAAAGCTCCAATTCAGAGTCTGTTTATAAACACTGGACCTGAGACCCTTCCAGAATTGGATTTGTGCTTCTGAAAGTAAAAATCAATGCATTTCTTGACTTTTCTGACATTCCAATAATAATTAAAGCAATAATATGTATTTCTGAAAATGCCACCAATATCCCATTATTACCTCTGTTTCCGCAGAGCCTTTGCAGTGGGATTATTGTTGAAATATTTAATATAAAAAGGGAGGATTCAGTTTTATTTACAATGGCAGTGATAGATGGGCCTCATTAATTGGCTTTTAAATACTAAATGATCTTTTGATGGAATATGTACCTTTTAAACCATTTCCATTTTTGTTTGCATTGAAATGATTGCACCATAAAAAATTTAAGGTTAATTCTGTGGTAAGTTTGACCATGTGCAAAGCACTGCAGACTTTAGGAAGGTGCATTCATAGTATGATTGGAACAACTTTATGTAACTGGAATTAAACATTTCATTGACTTCAGGCTGGAATTTACTTCATCTGCTCGCAGATTGATACTTTCTTTTCGTCCTTTTTATATCCAGCACACATTCTTCACCGCTCATCTGCTTTAGTTTGGGAAAACATCTGCATTAGCCACTGTAGTAATGGTTTAAGATTATTTAATCCCATTACTTACACACTTCATTAGCCTGAGTGAATTGTTGGCAAGGGTTCAGTAAACTTCATACATCGGGAGATAAAAGGATAAAAAAGGAAAGGGAGAAGGATTCTGTTCCTCGTTTTCTTTCAAATTTATCTTCTATTTAAAGGATAAAGGAACAATAATTGCCTGGTTGCATCTGCATTTGTATGTTCTGTGATACAGCTTTGCAGCTCTGAGTACAGAGGAAAGAGTAAACGTTTAATAGCTTGCTTTTATATAACCAGAAGGGGCCTTTAAGTGTTTATCCATGCAGTCCACAAAAACCTGGTTATAGACTTAACACAGAACACGTCTGGATCCATCTGCTGCTGCACATGCAGGGGAGAGGGTGGTGACGCCGATGTGGGGCTGCTGATATGTAGCTGGACAGCTGGTACTGTGAGTGGGAAATGGAAAGCAGGAATCTGGCAATCTGATGCAGCAGAGGGAAAAAAAAAACCACCCAAGCACACATTAAACTCTTGAATGTGGAAGAAACAAGTGTTGGGAGCCTGAGTCTCAAAACACTTAAGAAGGTTCAGGACTCTGCTGTGCCAAAAGCCAGATCTACAGGAGATCTAGACACCTGCCGTGCTGTTGGCTG
This sequence comes from Brachypteracias leptosomus, assembly GCA_013401335.1. Classification (NCBI taxonomy): domain Eukaryota; kingdom Metazoa; phylum Chordata; class Aves; order Coraciiformes; family Brachypteraciidae; genus Brachypteracias; species Brachypteracias leptosomus. The sequence goes on from VYZX01000881.1 coordinate 88,994, forward strand.
TAGGCCTGAGGAATTTGTGTCATAGAGCGTATGTCTCATTGATTTTTCAATGAAATGAGGTCTGCATTGGCTTTAGGAGGCTGGTGAGTGGCTAAGTACACTGAGGGCCTGACCTAGGCTTGCAGGTTGTTCTTGCAGATGGACTGGGGGCCCTTAAAATGCTGAGGCACCATCAGAATGCTTTTGCCTTTAGATGTGTGATGTGGTCATACTGAAGTCAATGAGAGGTAATGACTTGCTTAAAATCTAGCCCATGCTTAAGGATTTGCTGAGTTGTGGCCTCTTGGTAATTTGGGGGTGGGAGGATCTTCCCCAAGACCCATTATCAGAAAACAACTTGGACAATTGGAGCCTAGTTCTGTAGGGAGTCAATGGGACTGAAGAACCACACTCAAATTCCTGTGGACCTGAATTCCCATGAAAGGTGGAGCCTGTGTGACCAGCCCAAGCGCACAGTTAATCCATGGCTGTGGCAGGCTGAGAGAATAGATTCTCAGCTGGTAGAAATCTGAGTAATTCAATGAAGCTTGTTTACTAGCTTACCTAATTCACACTGATTTCTAGCACACCTCCATTTCCCCAAGTCCAAAACTCTTGACCACGCAAGCCATTAGGCCAAGCTGCTTCATTTCTATAAAGAAAATTAACTATAATATTTACTTGGCTGCAATATATAAATTCATGAGTTCCCTGATTATTTTTTGTTTAATAATTCCCTTGTGTGACTTGTGGCCTTACACGCATAAAAACTATGCACAAAAATAAAAATACACAGTTTTCAACAGTTAGAATTGGCTAATCTTCTCAGCTTGTTATGTGACTCTTCTTAGTTGTGGTGGAGTGAAGCCATAATTAAGATTACTGCAAAGAGCTGTATTTAATTACTGGTTAGTCAATACCAAGCCCAAATAGCCTGCAGAAGGGTTATTTTTTTGTTTTGTTACTGATTTTATTTATCAGTGACCCAGTTAAGATGAAATTCCCCAAAAGTCTGAATTAACATCTAAGGAGATCAATTGCCTGTTTTAAAAAGAAAAAAATCCTAATGGGAATTTGAGTACCAGAGTTAATTTCTTCCACACACAAATCCCCTCACCCAAAAGCCAGTCACTATCATTTCCTGATACATCTTATGAATGTGGTGAGTTCTGTTGCCAATGTGTTTGCTGGTTTTGCTCTGCATCCAAGGATTCTTTCATTATTGATGTTATTTCTAAAAAAGTACCAGTCTTCTCCATTAAGACACTTATGCTGAACTAAAAGCAACTGTAAAAAATAAAGTGTTAATAGGAGACAGATGTCTCCCAGTCATTACGACAGTCAAGTAACATCTGAAATATCATGACAGGGTTTCCAGTGTAGCCAGCATGCTGCTGTACACGTGATGAATGCTGTGTCTGCAGTATGTTATCAGTATATTTTTCCCCTCCCTTACAGGGCAAATTACTGACAAAAAACATTTGGTTTGCTTCCTCTAAGTAGCTGAAGAGATTTTAGCGCTGGACTCAGTGCAGAGAAAAGGTTAAGAGTAATATCAGTGGAACCGTTGTTATAAAAGATTGAAGAGCAAGATGTTAGCACAGTGCCAGCTGTCTGCTTTCCAAATACTGTATTATCATAAGGACTGAGCACAAGGTTAACCAGGCACACTGGTCTGGCAAGAGTGATCTTGCTGTTTTGTGAATGGGATATTCTTTGGTGTACTGATGACTTTCTCTGGGATGTGGAAATTTTCCTCCATTCTTTATCCCCTTTCCTGGCCGCCCAGTGGTTGGTAGTTGGAGATTAGCTCTCTGAGGCTGAGGGATGGAGAGGTGCTGAGCGCCTGCAGTTAGCACAGAAAGCATCAAGATGCTCCTGGCCTCTGAAGGTTTCTTCTGCCATGTCCAAGTCAGTGTGACCCACCACTGTGCCCTAAGAGAAGGTGCGATGGCAAAGGGGTCAAGAAAGCAGAAATAACTAACCAAGCAAAGCAGAAATAGCCAGGGCCAGATGAAAGACGGTTCAGAAAAGTGGTGGGCTAGAAATGATGAGCAATTGGAGGAGGGGAAAGAAACTGTCTCATGTCTGTATAGGTAGAGTGGGGGAAGATGGTGGAGACACTCTGCGGTGCCCTGTGGAGACCCAGGGTTTGGGATTTCCTGTTTCTTCTGCACCCTGTGAGATACTGAGAATATGACTTTAAACCCTACCAAAGAGATCACTTACAAGGATTTTGGAGGGTGAGGTTCATCTTTCCATAGTACTGAAGCTGTGGAAATGCTTGAAGGAGGAAGAATTGTGTGTGCAGGTCATGCCCTGATCACTGCTGTTCCCCAGCTTTAAACTCAGGATCAGAGTGCTCTGGGGTTTTTTTCCCTGATTATTTGTTTTATGAGCAAAAGAAACTAATCTTGGAGGTTTCTCTCTCTTACTAGCTTCTAACTTCCTGGCCTATCAGAGGCTGTAGTTCAGTAGGAGAAGATAGTCCAGACCAGAAGAGAAATGCTGATGTTTTGGGAAGTGGTACAGCTCAAGCCACTGGTGCTACTGAGCATCCTGGAAAAGCTTAAATTTGCTAATGATTCTGCAATGTCATTAACTCAATTTGCACTCATTGAAATCTCTGGTAAAACTGCTACGGGCTTCAGTGTGAGTGGCATTGTAATCCTCACCCCACGTGTGCCCGTGAGTGGGGCTGTTTGGAAGCTGTGCAAGGGCAGGTAGCTCCAGCACATACGGTTTAAAGTGGAAGGTTAATCCTTGCAGTAAAATTACATCTATTTTTAAAAATAATTCTGCAATTTGTAAGCAGAGATTACAGCACTAATTTAGCAACCATGTAACAATTTAAATTGGACCAGAAAAGAGAAACTATAATTTAAAGATTTTTTTTATGATACAAGTTTTCTTCTTTTTAAAGTAAAAAGCCCTTTATTCTTGTTTTTGTCAAGCAACGTATTGAATCTGAGAGTAATTTATGGAAAGTGCTGCCAGCATGGTATTGCGAGTGCTCCACAATTTGAATTTAAACTGCTCAATGGGATCATTAAGACTATTATGCCTGCTTTCCAAAGAGTTTGAATTCAAAATGACAACTGGAACAAAAATATAAAATAAAATAAAGAGAAGTCACACACTCTTTATGTGATGGAATTTTTCTGCCCCCGAAATACTTCATTGAGATCAATGCTCTTCTTCAATCCTCTGCTAGAAAAAAGCTGGTGTTGCTAGTTTTAGTTCGATGCTCCTGCGTGAGTCATGGGCAGCAGGGAGCTGAACCTCTGACCCAGGGATCTAAAAGCATCAAGTCTTGCTGCTGTAGTGGAGAGATGCAGCTTGGCTGCAGCAAGCAGCAGTGGGCTGCTGCCCTCGATATTTTGTACCCACAACAGGAGGGGTCCATGGGCTTAGCAGACACAAAACAGGTCCAGAGTTTTGGTTTGCTTACAGGCATGTTTTAATCCTATTGATTATTAGCTTTGATAAATTTGCTAGTCTAGGCCCAGTTGGTAGCTCCTTTGGAAGAAAATCGTGGCAGGGGAAGACTGTCATTCCTGCTAAACTGAGCATCATTTGTAAAACTGAAAAATGAATCAATCCCTTAGGAGTGTAACAGCCTTTTCTATTAATACCACCCAGCAACAGTTGATATAAAAAATACAGATGGAAGCTGGGGGAGGAGTGGTGGCCACAAGCTCAGCGCTACTACTTTAAGTGGTAAATAGTCTGGTGCAATCAGGGCATAAAATAGAAGAGGATAAGGTGGTATTGCATAAGCTACACCTGGAGCTTCTAGGAGTCCAAGTCTAGGAGGTACAAAAACATGTGTGGTGAAAGAATATGTCAGTGAAGCAGCTTCTATCAGAACTGGGACAGATGCTGAACTTAGCTGACCCTCTTGAAGCCTGCATCTGTTTTTTCAGTGACTTACCAGCTGTTATAAGGATGGGTCATGCCTCTTATTTTGTCACTAGACAGGAGGAAAAGGTTCCTTTGCAGGGGGGCAGGGGTCAATAACCTCCTTTCTAAACCAGAATTATAAAGAAAGGGGAGAAAGCATACCTTGAGACGATGAGGTATGCTATATAGGAACTCCTCATATCAAAGAGGACAGGGTCAATTCATCTTACTGTCCAACAAGGACAGGACAAGAAGTCTGCAAAGCAAGGCTGTAAAAGGAAGAATTCCTAGTGCTTTTAGAAGACCTGAGAGCCTGAGCCCTGCCAAGAATTGCACTGAGCTCACCTTGACGGAGGATTCTCTGAGTGAGACTACGCGTTGTCTGCTGAGGGTGGCTTAGAGGATGAAATTATTCTTTTCTCAGTGCAACAGGATGTGCTTGGCTAATTGATCCAAATCACTTGATGGGATTAAAGAGTTAGTGCACCCTATTTTCAACCTACAGTTACTGTTTGCCTCCATGGTGTTGACTGTTGTGAGCGCAGCTCTGATTGATGTTGAAGTAGATAGTGGGAGGATCAGGTCAAACCTTGGTATGATTGACTTTCCAGGAAGCAGAGTGGAGCGTTGCTTTAGAGGAAGACCAGCTATGGATTGTGGAGGTAAAGCACCTTGATGCTACCAATGATAGCAGTGTTATGAGGGGGATATTTTTGGAAAAGCACCGTAGTGCTGGACAGCATCTTAATGGATAAGTCTGTGTTGGAAGATCGGGCATAAAGTGCTGATTAACTAGTTTAGTGATGTCTTGGTAGCTTCAAGTTTTATTAGGGATAGATGGATAATTTCGCAGTTCTCTCCACAGTCCATCTTTAAGAATGTGGCCTATTAGGACTCCACACCTAGGCTTGCTTGAGATTTTTGTGGTGGTTTGGTAGAATCCAGATCTTTCCTCCTGTATGTGTCGGCAGCCATAAAAACTTGAATTGTCTTCTCACCTCTGCCTTGCAATTTTATAATTAGAGGCACTTTTCATACTTGATTATATGAACTAAACATTGATTTGACATGTATAATCTAGAAAAGCTATACCATGGGAAACTTTGTGGCAGGAGTTCTTAGTGTAAGTGAAATAAGATAGTGTTGTGGAGGACCAGCTGCTGCCATTCAGTGAATTTCTCGCCTCACAGGGTGAATTCCACTGACCAACTGTATATTCTTAGGAAGAAAATAGTCTACTTTTCTCCAGGACCATTGGGATTTTATGGCTCCTGGCTATGCATCTGCTTATGGATTGTACTAGATAGAGGGGATGGTGAAGTCATTTGAGCATGACTTCAAGCTGTGGTTTGAGATTTCCCTTTATTTAGAAGGTAGCCTAGCTCTTGTCTATCTTGGAAAGCTAACAAAAACAGCTTATAAGGAAAGAATAAAGTGTTATGCCCCAGCATCTTTGCAGTGGTGGGAAAATTTTCCTCATTTGTGGTCAAGTGTGGATGGGTATTAGATGGCAAGCCATCTCCTGTCTCCTCTTCATAGCCTTCACCTCTACTTTACATTCACCACCTCCTCAGCAGCTGCTTTCACCCTTTGCTACCTGAGTGGCATCTAGAGATCCCACTGTAACAAACTCTCATTGTGGTGTGTCAGTGAGTGACAGGTGATAGCCTCTGCCTCTGAAAACCTTCTTGATAAACAGCAGGAAGATCTAGATGAGCCTTCTCTGGGCAAGAGCAGACCCAGGGGTCTTTTCTAGCCCTGATTCATGCATTTTTGAGCTCTAGTGACCTGTCCAGGACCACAAACACGGCCTGCAGCATGCAGCTCAAGGTCTTCCATGTCCCGATGTTCTGCCCAGCTGCAGCTTGCAAAGATCTTCAAGTGGAGGAGCTACCCTTCTTTTCTTCCCTTCCTCAAACCACTACTGTTTAGAGACTGGTCATGAATATGAACAAGCAGCTGAAAGCTGAGTGAGGGCTCTTGGAAAACCCAGGAGGGTGGGAAGTATCATGACAGTGTTCTCTTCCATGAAGTCTTACTGCCTTCTTATGACCCCACATAGCTATCTGTCAATTCAAACTGCTGAAGACAATTATTTTGGAAAGGCTGTGATTTATTTGAAATAGGGCTTGTAATTTAGGTGTGTGTCTCCTTCAGATCCATGTATTCTTGAGTTTTCTCCGTCCTTCCTAATGCAGTGATGCCAAAGTGCCACACAGAGATAAAACATCTGAACTCACTGAAGTAAATACAGGGTTAATATTTTAGCAACCTGTTTTGATTACTTTGCATGGCCGATCCTATGCTAGCGGAGCTGCTGTACAGCAGCCAGGCTGTGATACCTGCCAGTAACTGAGCCGAATCTGTCCTGGGTGGGGTGTGTTTGGGTTTAGCAGGTATGATTTCACCTTAGCGGCCTTGCAGAGAAGGGAAAGTCTTGTCTGGCTTGCTCTCTGATTCCAGATGCCTTCTTGCTTCGGTCCAGACAGAGATTTGCAAGCCTGAATGCCGGGAGGCGAGCGGGCTGCTGCAGCGTGCCACTTCAACTGTCTCCTTGGTGAAGCCACACTCCAAGGAGTTTGCTCTGGCAAAAGCTCAGTCTGTGAGTCGATCCTCCCTCTAGCGTCCTGCCTCCGCCGCTTCACTCCAGGACATCAGCTTTTGCCTGCGTGCGATGTTTGTTTGCAGTAGAGGAAGCTGTTTAACTTGCCGTGGCACACACCCCAACCCCAGTGGGCTTGGTAGATTTCTGGTTAGAAAAAAACAAAATCACCCCGGTTTAGGGAAAGCGCAACAAGCGTGAATGATGGCAGGAGAAAAAGAGTATTGATTCTGAGAGTATGGTGAGTGTTTGGTGCTCATGGAGGGTCAAAGCAAATTGCAAGTATGTTGTTTTTTCTCAGCTCCGTTGATTACAAAGCTGTGGGCCAAGTGCAATATTGACAGGAGAGGTAAATAATCCACTGGGATATTTTGAGCAGAAGGAAGACCAGATTGTAGCTCAACTCTGGTGCTGTAGCATTTGTCGGGGACAAGAGATTATTGTGCACTGGTAGGTAGCAACCTTCCCAGGAGCAAAGAGCACGTTGGTTAATGTGGCCAACCGAGTCCTGACTGAGGTCCCTGTGTCTGTGCCCAGCCCTGTGAGGACCATCCGTATGAGTTGTGGCAGCAATGGCACCACGCACACCAGTGAGCATGGAGCTGGTGGGGCATCTGGATGGTTTAAAATGAGTGACAACATCCACACGGTGTTGTCCCTGCTTTTCCATGCTGCTGTTTCCTAACAAACATTTGACGTAGAAGCACCGCGTGGGTTTTTCACAACAACCTGACGCTGTAACTGTCAAAGCAGACTTACCACGCAGCTCTCCGAGGCAGTGCGTTAAGCACAGGGAGTTGGAAACTGGTGGCAATCCTTGTGCTATGTGCCCATGTTCCCAAAAGCTTTTGTTGTTGTCACAAAAGCAGTTTTTGGAGCTTCAGGGAGAGAGAGAAAAAAAAACCAAACCAAGAACTTTTGTAAAATCTTTGGGTTTGGGTATAAAGCAGGGATTCAATCAGCTTCATCAGGCACCATAGGAATGTGCTCCTGCACATGCTGGGGATTGGAAAAGATCTTTGTGTTGCTTTGACTCTTATTGTCTTGCTGCAGTTAATCTGCTAATGTGATAGTTCAATGCTGCAGCTCGTTGTATTTACATCCTTGCTGTTTGACTCTTTAACACTAAGTGGCCTTCTGTTGTTTTCAGATTCTCATGTTACTTAACGCTCTTTATGTAGGTGTTTTTTCAAACTACTCCTAAAATCTAAACAAATAATAGTTATGGTGCCCAAACTCTTAACAGTTGCTACTTTGGTTGTTAGACAAAACTTGGGCATTTTCCTTTGCTTGTGAAGGGAGATATAGCAAGAGAGAGAGGGGAAAAAAGCAGTGTTGAAATGTAAATTTACTTTCAGATGTTATCAGGGATTGTGATTTTAAGTATGAATATTCCATCAGCTCCTCACAATGTAGTTTTTTGTTTAAGGACATGTTTGAACCAATACACCATCTTGGCATTCCACCAACAGAGGTATCTGTGCAAATGCAGTCTGTGTTAAAGCCAGACAACACTTTTAAAAATTTATTTAATATTTCCTACAGCAAGCCATCTGTGACTGGTCATATTTTAGGAAGCAAACGAACATCACAGCAATGTTCTCCACTCTATTTGAGTAACTTTTAGACTTTTTAAATTAAATGTGCTGCCAAATATTTATGTTCTGTTGTGAAAAGAAAAATATTTGTTTGACATCCCAGTCTCCCTGGCAATTCACAGTCAGTTGCTCCTCTTAGGAGCTGTGCTTTTCTCATGGGTAGTGTTGGGCAAAAGAAGGGTATCTTTTGGGCTCACTCCTCAGCAGCAAGTAGGGGCAGCTGTAGCACATGGTGGGGCTTTGCAGGGAGCAAGAGAGGTTGAGTGCTGGGTCTTTGGATGAAGGATGCAGTGTATGACAGAGGCAGATTAGAGGCCAGGTTGTGCTCACTACTGGCATTGGGTTGGAGGGTGGTGGAACAGCCGCCATGGCACAGGTGCCACCACAGCACTCCTGCCAACATGCAGAAGACTCAAGAGTTCCCAGAAAAGCCAAACCACTTTGCAAGATGTCTTCCAGTGCATCTACCACAGACACTGCAGCCATCACCAAGGCAACCAGGTTTCCAGAACTTAGCAGCAGCAAGGCAGAAGGAAGAACTAATGATGGGCTAAATTGTGGCTGGCAAATGCTACTGAGTCTAAACTGTCTGATGGAGCTGAGCTCTGCTCTAAGTAATGTATACTCTGCTTTTATTAACCATTTTCACAAAAGTCTTGTATTTTATCCTGTTCCACAGGCTTAGATTTAATCACTCTAAGGTAGTGAAATGCATTTGTTCGAGGGCTTGGAAATTGGTGTGATTCCCTTATTACACAAAGGTACTAATAAACAACTGAAATATCTGAAACAGTCCCAAAATAGTTAATTCCATTTTGGAAAGGCTGAAATGTTCTGAAGAGTCCCTGGTGGCGTAGCACCAATTTTTGCTCAGTACTCATTTGGAATAATCTGTATAACTTGCCTGTGCTTACCACCTTGGGACTGTTGCAACCAGCAGAAGTCCAGGTGAATCACCAGCACGTAACCTGTCTGCGTGTGTCTGTCACCTGTAGTATCAATGCCATACATATAATGTGCACATTCTTGCTTACATGCTGGAAAAGGGCCCTGGCAACACAGAGAAGGGAGAGAAAGCAGTCCTGGTTTGCTCTATTGCCTCTGACAGGTTTACTTTCACTGTGGCATGGCAATAAGATTAAAGTTTTATAGCAGTATCACCTCCATCCAGACAAAAAAAAAAAAAGCTGTAAAACCTCTCCTCTCTGCTCCTTATATTTCAAACTCTTTTACAGAGCTTCTGCATCTGTTAATAAAATCCTGAATTCATTCTGAACATTTTATTGTCGCTTTGGATAAAAGTTTAATCAGATAGAATTATTGCCTTTCTAATATTCTCTTAACCTTTGCATTTTCAACTTAGACCATATCAGTTAAATTTTAAAATCACTCTTTTATAGACTTGAATGCCCCCATCTCTGTTTTAGAGGGTATTTTTGCACAGAAATGCCATCGTCTGTCTTGAGGTCATGTGAAAACTTAAAAGGCTCTAATGTGAGCACTGCTCACTTTCCACCAAAGTGTCTTGTGTGCCCTATTAATTACTTTAATGGTGACATGCTGGTTTAAAGGAGTTCTTTATTAATACCACTAAATCTTTTTTATTGTTGTTTAAACACTTTTTCTTTCCTTTATGTAGATGTATTTAATCCTTTCTGTCTTTAAAACAAATGAGTGCATAACTCCACATGTGGTGTTTGACACTTCCATTTTGCACTCCAGGAAGGGGGTAGGAGAGTATTTTGCTCCCTTGCCTGTGATGTCCACATCCCAGCAGAGGGGTGCACATCTGCACTCGTGTCTGTGATCGTGTTAGATTGTGGTGGAAGCAATTTTTGAGATCTAGTATCTGTCTTTCCAGAAATAATATGCAGTGAACTTGCTGTTACTCTTCCAGGATGTTGAGATTTTAGAGGTCGGTTTGGCTTTCTTGTTGAGAAGTGCAGCACTCCCAGTTCAAGAGAGGACTTGCTTATGTTTGAGCCCTTTCCCAGCAAGGAGGACACATTGATTTGCTCTCCTCAGTCTGAACTCCTCAAGTGGTAGTATTCTCGTAGCTCATTTTAACTTTGAAGATGTATAGCATTCACTATACCAGTTTATTTATAGAGTAGCCCTTTTACTGAACTAGCTAGCTGGTAAAGCATTGACATCTGTGCCTGCAGTTGGATTTCAGTTGTATCAGATCTTTTTTTTTTCCAGATGATATCTTTCACAAAATATGTATTTTTGATCCATATTCATTACAGATTTTCTTGGTCTGGGGAGGGGAAACCATTTATGAGAAAGAAATTATCTTCAGGACCTGGAGAAGCATTTCAGAAGCACATAAATGACTGAGGAACTTGAGGCTTTTTGGTTTGCTAAACCACTCTTGACAATGAGACTTAAACTCCCATTACTAACTAATCTTGTTCTTTAGTCACTTTTGAAGATGTTGTCCAAAGCGTTACCTCTCCAATAGCCATTGAGAGTGGCTTTGCCATGGGGCTCTCCCACATTTTGAGATCTATAAATAAACTTCACTGTTCTTAAAGAAAACCACAAAGATTATTGAAAAACTAACTATGAAGAGGTTCCACCAACAGTGACTAGACTTCTCTTTGGTGGGGGGACAGTGGTTTTGGGCTGGGAGTTGTCTTTTGTTTTCCGTGGCCAAAGTATGAAAATTTTTGTTAGACTGCAGGGTCTGTTTCTTGACCTCTCATCTCCCAGTGACTTCTGGCTCATAAAAGCATCTGTGCCCACCTGGGTAGCTGGAGTTTCTGTGCACTCTGCCGTGGTCAGTGTATACCTATACATACACACAGACTTGTATGGGAAGAATCTGAAAGCCTGAATTCAATCTGAAATGATTTGGCAGTTGCCTGGGAAAGACATTGCTTCATCTCATGGACTTTCCCTCAGGTTTGTCCAAATCACTCTGCAGTTACCAGTAGCACACTTTGCTGTTGAGTGGGCAAAGACCTTTGCTCACAATTGCTATTTTAATTTTGGAAGCGGGCAGTGTACTCATGCACTTACACAGTAATAAATGGTACCTTTTGCATTTTCAATTTTTGCTAAATGGCACCCTTTGCATTTTAGAATAAGTAGCTAATTAAATGGCAAGGCTAAGTGCTGTTTGGTGGGCCAATGGTGTAGAGTCACTCTGGATTAGATAAGGGACCTGGTCCTGTAAATCAAATTAGTTTAAGGTATGGTTCTGCTCCCACTGATCCTAATTTGAATGTTTTCTTTGATATTAATGGGAGCTGAATCAGACTTCTGACAGAAGACCAAGACAATGTGGCTAATGAAAGTGTAAGAGGCATAGACCCCATCTCATAAAGTGATCCTCTAGGAATCTAGATGGGCTTCATTAAAAGAGTTTTCAATTTCCTATCGTTTTAAAGAGAAGATAAGTAAGGAGGATTCAAGTAAATTTTAGTGGAAATTCCCTAAAATGAACTGAAAAGCTAAACCCATGCTTTTTCCCCGCCTTTAGGCTTGTGCTTACTTCCCTTTTCTCTTGTGGATACCTTGTTTATTTTTTAAATAAATAATAATTTTTAAAGCAGTGTAAATAAATTGCAAAGTGTGCTCCGATGGGGTGGATAAATATATTCCATCTGCTGGGGAGTGATTATTAAATAATTCACAAGTGGCAAACCCAGGAGTGGTTATCCATTTTCCCCTCATTCATGGGTAATTTTTTCTACATCCCGTAGGAGCTCATTATGTTTTCTTTGTACATAATGTTTGATAATTTTTAAAATCTGGCACTAACCCCTCCATCTACAGATTCTTCAATTTTTCCAAAATATTTGTGCATGTGTATGCTTGTATCTGTTGGCAGAGGAACATATTTGTTTCTTCCCTTTTTTTTTTCTGTGTGTGTGTTGAGAGAAGGTGAGGATTGATGTATGAAGTGAGGTGTGGAGTTGGGAAGCAAATTCCCTTGTGTGCAAGGGTGTTTTGCTCCTGCATGGGTGGTCGATGGGTCGCACCCCTGCTCTCACCCTTGTATGGGGATCAATGTGACTTCAGGGCTGTGGCAGCAGTCAAGGTTTTTACTTCAACATTTATAGACTAAGGACTAGGAATCAAGGAGAGAGAGTAGGGCGTGCATTTGAAGATCCCTAGGGGTTTTTTTCTCGTGTTTGGAAGAATTTGGTTGTCTTCTAAGAGACCAAGAGTGAGCCTAATGTGGATAAGCAGCAAGCAATTACCTGATTAAAGTTAGAGCCATATCCCTTCAGTGGAAAAATTGCCACAGGTAGGTGGGTTGGTGGGCTTTGAGTCCGATCTTAAGGGAAGAGCTCAGCTCCTGCTGTTACCTAGCAGACCCAAAGGCCTCCCATGTGGGCTTTGAGCAAGCAGGAAGGGCAACTGGGAGGAGGACTGGGTGGGGCTGGCACATGGTGGGAGGCTGCATAGTCAGCAGCTGGCACCTCCAGTGCTGGATCCCATTTCAGCAAGGCTCATGTTCCCATAACAGCATCTGCATCAGTGGGCAGGAGGTGAGGGACCACCATCCCCTCCTGCACCCACCCGATGCCAGCGCCCAAGGTCCTGTGGTCAGAGCTGGGCTCTACCCCAGGCTGGAGGCAGATGTTTGCAGTTAGAGAACAATCACTATCTTGGTGCTAAAATGTGTAATTAGCCACAGGAAATTCTTTACTCAGCTGATGAAGACGGGAAGGTAAAAGTGTCTTTTAGTGCTTTCACTGTTTTTCTAGGGAGTTGAGCAAGTCTGGCTGCCCTCACAGGAGAGAACAGCAGTCCTGTTCCCAAGCAAGTCCTAGTCCTCTCTGCTGTTCTCTTGTGCATGTCCAAAGGTCCATGCTGTCAGCCAGAGAGGAACAAAACCTCCTCACTGAGAGGCAGGGAGCTGTTTTCTTTCTCTCTCCCTCTTTTTCACGTTCCCTGTAGGCATGTGCAGGCTCCGGGTCTCAGAGGCAGTTGTGCTCTGTAGTAAGCAGCAGCAAACAGCTTTTCCTTGGGACAAAGAGCAGACCCCAACAATTTGGGTTTGGCTATAATTTCCAAATGATTCTTGACCTGGAATCTTCTCTTTTTGTTACACTGCCAATCCCTTTTCCTAACTAGGGAACAGGTTTTGGTGGGACTAGGGGGGCTGGAAAAAAATAGTATGGGTGTGAATTAGCAGGACCTTGAACATGCCCTTTGAACGTTTTGCTTGTGAAGAAAGGCTCTTCTTTCTTTCCAAGACACTTCCCAAGCTCATATGCTGCATGGCTCCATCATAATGAAAACTATGCTCAGAGTAACTTTTCCCATGACTGGTTTCTGTGCAAAACATGAGTTTTGCTGCTCTCAGTCTGGGATTGAAGTGCTGCAACTACTGAGGCTGGTGCTGGCTGGGCTCCCTTCCCCATCTCATTTCCCGCTCCAAATGGCAGGTAATTTTCACTCCTGGCAATGATGCTCCAGGATGGAACAGCACAGGGAAGCTAATATCCAGATGAAAGAACTGTGGCAAGTGATCAGATTGCGGTACAGAAGAGGTTACACCTTGCAGAGCAAGGGCTGGGAGGATAAGCTCTGTGCTGGCCAGCACATCAGCTGCAGGAAAGTTGTGTGAACTCGGGGTTTATTGGGCTGCTCTCACCCAACCTAAACAATTCTATGATTCTAACTTAAACCTCAAGAAACTGAAAAAAAACCAAACAACCCCAACAAGAAAACAACCGAGAACTGGAAGGGTGTTTGAAGGATATGGCTGGAGCTGGGGAGTACGAAATTACTGCCATGCTGGCTCTTCTGTGCCTGAGACTCTTCCTTACATTAGCAGTTCTCCAGCCACACAGCACAGGAGACACCTGCGTTCTGCCTGCAGAGCCAGGCTGCCAGCACTTCCATCGGGGAGGCCGTTTAATTCTGTGTTCGTTTGTGTCCTTGATATTAGCCAGGACTAAGCATCATCACCTGAAAGCAGCAGGGACAGCAAGCTCAGTTCTCTAGAAACCTGAGCTCAGGATGTAGATAGAGATATTTCCGTGATGTCCTTTTTTCTTCTTACCTGTACATGCTGCCTCTTCCCCTGGACCTTGTTGCTTTGAGGTCTCTGGCTCCTTTTTGTGTGGATTTTCTGTTTATTATGGTAGTCCAATTGCTACCTCTGCCCTTTCTGTCAAGGATATTCAGACTGAGAGAAGTGATTGGGTCAAATGTCAGGATAAGTCTGAGGGCACAACTGGGGAGATGACTTCCAGTATCTGAAGGGGGTCTACAAGAAGGCTGGGGAGGCACTTTTCACAAAGGCCTGTAGCAATAGGACAAGGGGTAATGGGTTCAAACTGGAAGAGGGTAGATTTAAATTGGAAATCAGAAGAAAATTCTTTACCCTGAGGGTGGCAAGACCCTGGAACAGTTTGCCCAGGGGGGTTGTGGATGCTCCATCCCTGGAGGTGTTCATGGCTAGGTTGGATGGGGCCTTGAGCAACCTGGTCTAGTGGGAGGTGTCCCTGCCATGGCAGGGGGGGTGAAACTAGATGATCTTTGAGGTCGCTTCCAACTCAAACCATTCTATGATTCTATGACTAGGCTTCGCCACACCCTGAGCCATACTTCCCATAACCTAAGCACCACGTCATGCTGCTTTTTCTGCAGTGACAATGGTGGCAGCACCTCTGCCTAAACCCCCAGTGAAGGCCCTGCAGAGAAGACTCCCCCCAGGACAGGCTCTGGGTGCTGACACAAAGCCTGTCTGCGGGGCTGTAATGATACAATGTGCCATTAAGAAAACTGTAGTTGCCAAATGTTTCTGGTTTTACATAAAGCTGTTCTATTGAGGTTGTTATCTGATTTTTCTCTGGTACTGAGAAGAGCAGTTGAATCAGACAAGAGACCTTGTGGGTGGAATACATTATGTCCAAAAATCAATCATAAGGTAAGGTAGGAATAGAATTCAGTTTATTTACAGTCCGTTGACTTTTATAGTTAGCACCATTTATTAGAGAAGATGAAGAAGAAGAAAATTAAGCAGAGGGCAGGGAAATGTTTCTTTGTGATATTTTTGTGCCTGGCAATGAAAAGAGATGTGTGTACAAGCTGACAATTTATCTTCTGCCCTGAAGAGAAATGACTTGTTCTCAAATGGGCATGAAATGAAATAGTGCAGAACACGATAGGAACTTTTCTGAGTAAATGGGTCAATTTCCTGTCATTCTCTCGATAATTGTATGTAGAGCACACTACGCTCCAAACACTGGCAAATGTGATTTTTTTCCTCCTGTTATTTTACTCCTCTTGTAAATGGGTGGAAAACATATTCCAGTGCTGGCACTATTATAATCAGCTTTTGCCGGTGGCTAATAGCAGTCCATTTTCGGTGAATGCTTATTACCTCCAAGCAGTCCAAGACACTACATAATAACCCAGCGCTGTGCAGACTGGTACCGCTAGGAACAAGATGTAGTTATAGGGACTCTATTGCAAATGCCCCATCACAGCAGGAAATTCGCTTGTCCCTTTATCTTCTCTTTCCTAATTGCAAAATGGGCCCTGGTGCTCTAGCTGGAGAAGGAGCCTTGTTTGTCTTCTGAAACTTTCTGGTATGGTTTGGGGCTTTATGCCTCACTACCTTAGCAAGCTGGTTCATTTTCCTCCACTTTCAGCAGACCTCACTGTTACTGAGGGGGCATGGATTCAAGTCAGACTCACTGAGGACTGAGCTGGTAATTTTACTTTGGCTGTTGTTAATTAAAAGTAACAGAAGTGCTGTGACAGGCGTTCAGTGGGTGATGTTCAGGGTCTCTGTGGTAGATTGGGTGAATCTCACTGATACAGGTTACTACAGTGACAGAGCTTCATGAGTACCTTTGAACCTCCGTCTGAAGAAGCCTTTAGGAGGAGAAGGAGAATGTTACAGGGTCAGCTCCAAGAAGCTGGATTCTGGCTATAGGAATATCTGGATAAATCCCAAACACTTGATTTCATTAAGTCTCCTTCCTCTTAACTCCAACTGAAGCAAGACCTAGACTTGTCCAGCCCAGTTCATCATGCATTGCATTATGCTCTACTTGGAGGTTGTAGGAAGGACAAAACCACAACCCCAGCCTGATGAAGACTGCAAATGCTGGAGCTGTGATGCATTACTTGATGGGGCAACACAGGCCTGTGCGAGCTCAAACCCATCACTGCCTCCAGTGACTTAGGGACATGTACTCAAAGTTGCACAGGAAATGGATTTCATATGAAGACCGTTGGGAATTTGTGTTTTCACCCCAGTTATCCCCCAAAAGGAAAATCTTAATCACATGTTTTGAAGGATGGAATCTAGAAGTTTTGAAAGGAAACCCCAAGAACAGATTTTTCTTCTTTTCTCCCCAGTAGTTAAAAGCTGCTTCCCAAAAGTGTGTCAGGATCAGATATTTCCCATGGAAATTTTCATTTAGGAGGAGAGGTCGAGGACATTTCTGAAGCTTTAAACAAAATATTTTTCCACCAGCCCTAACTACAGCTCTTCTGAGAATACCCCCCATGGTCAGTGTTACCTTCATTCTGTGTTTGCAGGACAGGTTTCACTCTAATACAGGTTGGATGGGGTCACAGCTGAAAGGCTATTGAAAATTTATGAACCTCAAATTTCTCTTTTTTTTTTTTTCCCACTAGGATAGAAAAATGGCAGCTTCTAGTAGGTGTCTGTAAGAACAGACAGGTCTATTTGTCTTTTATATATACACTCTTGATGCAAATGAACTGGAAATAAGGATACCCACAGGACATACCTTCAATAACTTCTGCATCTGCTATCAGGAATTCATGTAGCAAGCCCACTCCGTGAATCAGCAGTTGCTGAAGTAAGCTTACAACTGCTGGATGGAGTTGGCCCTGGTTGGTGTACATGTAAGGTTCCAGACTCTGCACAAGTTGTGAGGAACTGGAAGTAAATAATTGCTGACCTCTGTCAGCAGGGAGCATGGAGAAATGTGTGCTGTTTATTCCACCTGTCTTTGGAACTGTGCAGCCCTGAAGGACTGATTCAGAGGACAGTTATGCTCTGTAAGTCTGGAATAATTCAGTTGCAGGGGATAGGATCAGCCCACTATAAAAGCCACTGGGGGAATCGGGTCAGAATTCGGCCGTGCTGCTGCTTTGACCAGAGAATAAGATCTAGTGACTCTTACTTGGAGCAAAATACAAAAAGATCAAGGGCAGAATTAGTCATTTTCCCCATGTTACATAACAATATTTTAGCAAACATTCTTCTCCCTGAGCATTTAAATGCATTGCTTGAGTAATCACTGAAGACAATGTGGTAATAATATGTTCCTTATGTGTTGGAGGCAAAGAATTTATTCTGGTTTTACTTTTGCAAAATATATTAAATGACTTAGTTTTTGTTGATGTTTACACACAGGGAGTTGTGGGGTGTTGTTTTGGTTTTTACTGCTATTTCTTTAAAGGAGCACATTCTTTGTCTGATTTGGAGACAACTGGATTTCGATTAAATGGGGCTGATGCTCGCGGTGGAATTCATCCCAGATAACTTCATCTAGCTACAAGCCACATGCTTGGTCTGACATGTGTACCTCTTGGGAGTGACAATTGAGAATCACTGGTACCTCTCAGGGAAGAATATTTTAACCAGCCCCTCCTACCACACTCTTGCAGTCTCCCCAGTGTTGGTGTCACCTTTGCTTGGTGTATTCAAGGCAAGCTGGATCTGAGTACCTAGAAAGTAGGTTTTCCTCCACCTATAGCTCCCACGTGGCCTGGTTGTTTAGTCATGCTCTAATTCACTCTCTTTCAGGGCTGGCTTTACCAGAAAAGACAGTTCTGACCATTTTCTTTGACACAACCAGGAAAAGAAAGTGGAGGCTTGTTACACCCTGGCTATTTTATGAGTTGTATGTGGTTAGGAAACTGGCCCTGGACATGAGTGACCCAGGCTCTGAAACCTCCTCAACTGGAGGGCAAAACCATGCCAAAACTGCCCTTTCTTTGAGATGCAGGGGAGATGTAAGCAGAGAGGCTGGTCAGGGAGAGGTCTTGTTGCAGCTCCAGCTAAGGCCAGTATGCAGAAAATACCCTGGGATGCACAGGGCCAGAGAGGGACGGGGAAGGGATGGAAGTGCCCTTTGAGAAGATATGGGTTGGGACTGCCTCTGTCCTCCCACCACAGGCTCCAAACCTGCTTCAGCTTCAGGGATAATGCTACTGACTGCAAAAAGGGGGTGAAAAGGGACTTGCTCCATGGGAGATGTGCAGTGGGCACTGTGATGGGCATGGTGAGTGATGCTGGAGGAGTGCCAGCGGTATGGGCTACAATGCTACCTGTGGGGAAGAGGTGGGTTGAAAAGACATGGCGTGACTTCTTTGTCTGGCTGGCCAGGAGGGGTTCTTATTGTCAAAAATGGATTTTACTGGGCTTGAAACTTGGATTAAAAAAAAGTCTGTATTAGCTCCAGGCAGAGATGCACCCTGGAATCTTGGAAACTGTTTCACTGCTGGCTTTGGGAGGAAACTTTGGCTTTCTAAGTTACAATATGACTGATATGTTCTGTTTATTTTTCGAGAATCTTTTTTTTTTTTTCATACTCCCATGACTCAAATCCATTTGATTTTTTCCCTTTGAACCATGTGTTTGTGAGCTCTGGCTAGAGTTAGCATTGCATTTGATATTCTGACATTGGGCAGTGGAGGATGGAGAAGTGTTTTTCCACTGCTACCACAACAGTCTTCAGCTCAGTGTTGCAAAGCACAACTTTTAGCACAATCTGCCATGCTCAGTTAGGCTCTGATACTTCCCAGGAGGAGCAGGCACAGGGATTTTGATCCACCAAGGCCAGCGTTGCTGAATAGAAGCACTAGAGAGGCACAAGCCTTGCCTCTTCCTATGGCCCGAAAAGTACCATGTCCTCCCCTGCCTGAGTTTTGCTGCTCTTCTCTGCTTAAGCAGGGTCTGTCCTTTAATGATGTAATCGAGGGGGAATTGTTCTTCACCCACCCTCAGGCCCTTCACACAGTCCCAGTGCTCAGAGCACTGACCTGGGTTGTAGGATATTTTGGGCTGATTTTGAAGTGAGGGTTGGAAGGCAGCCCCCAGTCTTCCCCCCCCCTGCACTCCAGGGTGCAGAAGGCTGGTGCAGGCATCTCTTGCTTTTTCCTGGGCAAGCATGTCTTCTTTGCACAGGTAAATATTTGCTGGGCAGAGAGACAGGCAGAGGAATTGATGCTATCATGGTAAGGTCAAGCTGTTTTCTGGAGAGAGAGGACAGCAGCCCTCCAGGCACGTTCTAAGAACACGCTGCAGATCCAGCTCTGCAAACAAGACGTATAAGGGCATGTCCCATTTGTGACTTGCCACCAACCCCAAGTCTCCAGCCAACATTGAACAATCAGCACATAAATGGTTGTTTGAATGCCTGGTGATGAAAAATGGAGGCACCTCAGGGACTTTATTGAAAGCCTGTGAGTTTTCCCTTCCTGCCATCTGCACCAGTTCCCCAAAGGCTCTGAGAGCTGAGCCTGCAAGCTCGTTTGCTCCCTTACGTGCTGTTTAGGCAGTTGGGCAGGCCTAGCAAGGCTCTCCGGGATGTCCTCCCCAAAGGAGGAACATCATCATCGCCAGCACAGCACTGGTGCCTGGTGGGAACACAGCCAACACATCTCCTGATGCCTGGGAAAGGATTGGAGTCCATCTTGCTTTCTGGGAGCTGGGTTACCTGCAGGGCTAAAAGGGGTAAAAACCTATTTTCGGTTGCTGCTGTCAGCTGACCTGGCTCTGCTGCACTCATGCAAGCAGGCAGCATTGTTGCACCCATGTTGTTTGCTTTAATATGTCAAACAGATGATATTTTTACAAGGTTCCCCTAGCTCCTCCCTCCCCTTTTCTCCTGTCTCTATAAAATAACGCTATTATAATCCCGTTTGACTCAGCAGGATCCCTTTCACGCTGGCTAATCCCCATATATAGGCATCAGTTCAGGGAGGTGCACCAGAACGCTGCAATATTTTCCCTAACATTTTGTTTAACCGGGATGACATTATTCAGACAAATTAATTCCTCCAAGACGTAAACTTGTTCTGACTGAGTGCTGCAGCAGCCTCCCTGAGAGCAACAAACCATGATCTGACATCTTAACAGCTCTCTGCGCAGTCGGGGGTAGTCTTATATAAAAGATCTTCAGCTGTGCATATCTACAAGGTGCAGCTGCCCCTTTCTCTCAATAGGTTTCTTTTCAAGCAGGTTTTGGTGAAAAAATATCTTTTTTATTATTATTTTTAAATGAATGGGATCTAAAGCACAAGCCATTTTTGGAAAATATCCTGGCATAAGAAAACAGAGGGTAGAGACTACCCTGCCCTCTGAAATCCTTGCCAAAGATTTAAAAAACAGGGGTCTACTTATGTCACTTTTCTTCCACTATACATTGAGTTCATCTTGCATGTCTGAGCTAGCACGTTCCCACATGGGGTTTACAAAGCTTAGATACACATGTAGCTGATATGTCGCCTGTATGTGCCAAATGGCAGCACCAGTAGGAAGGGGAGAGGAAAATGTAACCAGATATTCACAAGTCTGCCAAAAGAAGGAACTCCTAGTGTGCTTCATAGAGAGGAGGTTGCAGCATGGGAAAGTGGCTCTGACACCACACCCAGTGGTGCTGCTTTTGCCCCATATAGGATATATATGAGCAGGTGAACTACCCTATGCCCCTCTGTAACACCATCTATTTGAGGTGGCATGGCCAGGCTGCTAGAGCTGTGTTCAACCCTTAGGTTTTCTGTCCACATTTCCCCCAAGATGTTTTCCTGGTGCTTGAGTTACCTCCTGTAATCTGTAATGTCTGGGCTCTGGAAGCCACCTGTGAAATGGCTCTTTCCTCTTCCTGCCCAGAGCATCATTATGTCCATTCAGGTACCTTGCAGTCTTGCCTTAGCTCCTAGATTCATGATCCAGCAGGCCTGTGTGCTGACCTCAAGCGTGCCAAAGCTGCTGAGAGTGCCCAAGAGCAGGAGGAATGAAATGAGAAATGTGGTTAACTTAAAGTAGCTGGGGCTAAGCTATTGGAACACAGTCCTTGGTCCATATCTCACAGCCCTTGCTCCTACTCCGAATTTTTGTGCTGCCTTATGTCTGTTTTTTGCTCAACCTGAATTGCTTCACTGTGCCTCAGGTTTACCTCCCTGAGAAATGGGTTGATGTTAGTCATTTGTTCACTGAGACTTGCATGGAGTGGCTTTGGAGGACTTTGATGACTGGATGGCCACAGTCCTGGTGTGCTGGGAGCTTCTCCCAGCTGGATTTCTCTTCTACATCTTACCATATTCTAGGCTAGCCAGAGCAGCTTAAGGTAAACATGTTCTCTTCTCTGCAGCAGTGTATTATTGAGAGAGGGCATCGCTAGAGGCTCCTGGTACTCCACTCTAGGTACCTTAATGTAATATCATCACCATTAATCCAAACTGAGTTAAGGTTACAGCAAATAAGTGTAACATCTACAGGACATGAATAATTAAACAGGTTTATACAAGTTGCAGCTTACAGAAATGGAGTTACAGATGCATTAAACTACCTTGTACTTGGATTAATTTCAGAGGTTCCCCTTGCTCTCTGACAGCTGTTGCAGATGCTTCCCAGTTTCTTCCCCAGAGATCTTTTGCATCTCTTTCCCCTGGTCCTGTTTATGAAAGGTCTGGCATTGGGAAGGAACTTTCTTTTATACTGGAGTTTTGTCTTTTGGGGTTTAGTCAGCCTCCAAGCTCTATCCATGCTTCCAGCCCCTTCCATCTTTGCCTGGTGATTTTGAGCCCTTTCCTTCTTGCAGAAGTAGGTTTGACCAGTAGCTTTGAAAACGTTGTCACTGAGGCATGCCTGAGTGCAGCTATCACCTATGCAATAGTAACCAGAGCCAACTTGTTGCTTTCCAGGAGCTCGACAGTGATTAGTAATTTTTTTTTTTCCTGCAGTAAGGTAAAATACTTTTTCCTCCTTTTGAATTCTTAAATCTTTCTGGAAAACCTTTTATATACTGAAGCTTTTATTTCATATAGCTGTGTGGAGTAACTACCACACTTTACACAAACCCTGAAATGCCATTAAATCATACAGAATGTTAATGGCTTCTGCTTAAGACTCCCTGTGATGGTAACCAGGCAGCCTGAGATAAACCATCTGTCCCCAAACCACATCTTTGGGATTGGTGCAACTGTCCCTACAAGAGCAACCACGTGAAAGAACGTGGCTGAAATAGATTTTTAGTGGGGTACTGCAGAGCTGTTACTTCTGATGGTACTTGGTGCTTTTCTGTAATCTGTTATTAGCAACAAAGAAAAACATCACTGCTGGTAAAATCAGTGGATTAGTAAAATGTCGAAGCAGTGGGTGGAGAGTCATGGACTGATGAAAGTCCTGGAGTCATTTGAGCAAAATCGGTGTAATATGCCCAACAGTGAGGCCATCTATCTGTTCAGGAACAAGACCACCATCTTCTGGCACACCAGCTCTATCTACAGCTGGAGGTTTATCCTTAGGAAGGAGCAGAGCTTTCTGTACAGCCAGCTAAGGAAGCCTTCCAGTGTTATGGCAAAAGGGCTGATACCACCTCTTGCAAGAGGTCTGCTTTGGAAACACTGGGGAAGACTAAGTTGAAGAACGGTTTTATATCAAGTTCAGTGAGAGAGTGGAATCCCATATCTAGTCTGCTGTCCATTCCTTACTGAAGAAGGTGGAGAAAAGAGCCAAAGGTGGGAGTAAAAATACTTTAAAGTAAGTTCAGACAGTTTAGCTTCTCAGAGGTGGTGTGATGTAACGTATAAGGCGATGCACTGGCTAATAAAGAAACTTTGATAGTGGTGAAAGGCAGAACAATGATGGCAGCAGAAGCCAAACACACAGTAGAAATGAGACAAACAGTTTAACAGTGTGACTGATGCTCCTGGAACAAAAGACTAGTAAGCAGTAAGTCTTCATCTCTTGATGTCTTCAGACTATGCCCGGAGACTGACATGGAAGTCTTGATTTAGTCAAACCTGTAAAGCACTAACAAGTGAGTTGCAAGGGATTCTGCATAGAAACAATGCTGTGAGAGGGCCAAGGACCTCACAAACTGTGGATTTGGGGTAGAAGGAGTGGTGCTTTGTTCTGTTTTCTTTTTGTCACATTCCCAAATCAGAGCAGAGAGCCCAGGCGTGGTGGGAAGGGAAGATGGGAAGTATGCACATCATATGCTGGCAGGATCCCCGTGTCCCGTAGGTGGCACTAGCTAATACATTCCTCCTGTTAGACCGCTACCATGGCAGGTCCAGATGTCAGTAACTCCAGCTTATACCACTGAAGAATGATGATTTATGGACACTGGAGATTTGTCTACCTTTGTTCAAGGAGCACAAGAAAAGCACCTGGAGGTGGTGCTTGGGGTGGTCAGCCCTCTAGGTCAGAAGAAGTAAAAGCTGGTGTTTTCAGAAGTTGGCCTCCTTTTATAGCCATCTTGTGGTTTGTCTTCTCCATGAGAGACTATGGGCTGCTTTGTTTGGTTTTGTTTTTCCAAGATGCTGAACATACCCCAACTCAAGCTGCAGGCATGGAGTGTCTTTAAGAAAAGGTGGATTGAATTAACCATAGAACACTCCATCTCTGAGGATACTTTGTTGTGTGTGTCTGTGAGCAATTGGTAGTTAGAAGGAGAGTTGTACCCAAAGTGAATTAATTCATGCATTGGGCCCTGAAAAGATCAGCTCTACATCCAAATGTAGTCCTAGGAATGCCAGACAAACAGTGGAGTTTAAAGTTCATGGAAGCAGGAGAATTAAATTGGAAAGACAAGTCTTTGGTATCCAGGCAGTATTTTCTGACTAGCAGATCTCAAAGCGCTTTTCCAAAGCCTGGTAAGAACAAGGATATGTAGGGTCAGATGAACCCTGGAGTGAGCACCTTGTTTTCAGTCACACATTCCAGATCTCAGCTCAAATATTTTTGTGTTGGGTTTCGTTCAGAAAAGTACAGAAAGACCCTGGAGCCAGAAATACTGTATAAAACACACAGGATAATTAGCAACCTCCTGGAAACATGTGCAACTTTAATAAAATTTAAACTCCAGTTCCTTCCCACAGGTGGAGTCCAGCAGTACTGTAGGCAATATGCACAATTAAGCTATTTTTATGCCTCCTCATCTGAAAACGTGAGTGTTAAAACATATGTAGGTAGAGCAAATGGAAAGCTTGAACTTGCCTGTGTGCCCTGCTCACTTGAACTTGCTGCATTAGCTCTGCAAAAAGCCTGGATTGCGGCTGAGCAGTGTGCTCAGGCAAAGAGTTTGTAAAGAGAAATGTCTTCACCTACAAACCTGGCTTCTTAAAAGGCCCTATGACTTTGCAGCTCCAGAAGATATTGACTTTCCCTGCCAACCACAAAGGGGAATAAATGACTCTAGGAGGGCTCAAGTAATTATACAAAGTGCCTGGATCAACTTTTCCATGGAGATCCTGTAGCTACTGGTCTGATGGCTTAATAATGTGCTTCTGAAATGGCTGCTTTCCACTGCTGTTTCTCTCTGGGGCCAGGTTTCCAGCAAGCCTCCTTAGCTGCCCTTGCAGAACTGGCAGGAGGATGCTCGCTGGACTCGCGCTGCATGCGAAGGAGCCAACATTAACTTTTCCATAGGAAACTTACAGGTAGGGCAGAGTTGGGCTGTGCTGCCCCAGCAGCAAACCCGGAAAAAGAGGATGACTCAAGAAGTCCTAGATGGCTTCCTTGCTCCCCACCCTTCACCGCCACTCCCTGTCCCTCTGTCCTCCTCTCTTATCTCTTTGGAAGCTGGTGTGGCAGTGCCTGCAGGGAAGGACCACTTTGCACAGTAGGGTAGCATGGTGCCAGCATCAGAATTTGTTTCTTTCATTAGGAGACCACCAGCACTTGTCCATATTGGCTGGATTAGCTGGATCAATCAGGTACATGAGCCACATGTTACTACCAGACTGTCTCGTCCCTTTGCACCTGGATCTGGTCCACAGAGCCTGATGAAGAATGGCCCTTCTTTCTGTTGTTCCTAGTAGGTCCCTTAAATCAGCAGCTATGGAAAGATGTGGGCCATACCAGTTTTACTTTGCATGAGTTGCTTGGCAAAAGGCGAGGGTCAGATTACTTTGGGTGTTCAGATGTTCTTGCTGGGAAAATGGCAATTTCTGGTCTTCAGAAAGGAAAGTTGGAAGTAACTTGTATTAGAATAGAGATGAGCAATCCAGCAGTTACGTTAATGAGAAGCAACCATTGGTGCAGGTGATCTCAGACTGTGTGAAGCACCAGAGCATGGTCTTTTCCACTGTTATGGAAAGAAAATCCCATAACAGAATGGAACGATTTACAGAGCAGAATGATCCTGGAAGAATGTTATTATTTTCCTCTATATTCCATAACTACTGTGATTTCAGCCCGAGAGTCCATTCACTGAGAGGACACTATCAACTGGAGAATGGACGTGTTATATAATATCTATTATACATTCAGTGTGTTTATATAAATGCACATTTCTTATGTAACTGTGTCACTAGGAAAACAGTGAGGTTGGACAAGTTGGTTTCTCCTTCCGTTGCTGCTCAGCTCTGCTTGTTGATTCTCGAGCGCTGTCACAAGACTGTGGAGTTTATGTTACTGCTGTGTGTGCCCAAGTGAATCTCTTCTTTTCAAAAGCTCCATTCACATTTGGGTTTTGCTGGTTTTTCTCAACTGTTGTTTCTTTTTTTAAATGTAATATTTGGCTGAAAGCCTTCGGTATTACTTTCACAAACTTGGGAGTAATCTGGTTAGTGTGCATTAGGGACTAACAGTTAGTTGACTATCACAGTGTTCAGGGGCTGTGCTTTTCAACTTTAAATAACATCCAGGACAGCCTTCTCAAGTGATGTAAAAGACCTGGTAAAGAAATGCCAACTGTCAGCTTGATTTTCTGTCTGCTCTGCTCTGACATAAACCTTCCCGACAGCTCAGACCACTGTCCTTCATATTCCAAATTAATCTAAAATTTCTCATGGTGATGACAGGGAAAGAAGTGACTCTAGAGTGCAGGTTTCCTGCTCTGAACAGCCTTAACTAACCCTGCTGACACCAGAGAATTACCACCTACTCAGACATGCCCATCTGCTCTTGATGGCAGCTCTGAGCCCAAGACATTTTTATTTGCATTCCAAGGGTTTTACCATCCAAGATCTCTGTATCCAAGTCTCCGTGTTGTCTGTCCAAAATAAGAAAACTTCTATGTTTTTAACAAGGAGCCTCAACTTTTTCTAGTTTGAGAGCAAAAGTGCAGTGCTGAGAGGTTAAATCAGCTAGGTAGGCAATTGTGTCGCAAGGAATCCTCTGCCCAACAGTCCCACCTTGGTATCTTGAACAGAACAGTAGCCCAAAGCTTCTGGCTTACTTTTCACACGTTGTTCCAGGAAAGTTCTGATCTGTCGGGTGGGTATCAGTTTATAAGGTTAGAAGGAATACTGTATCATTCTTTTTCTCCCAACTGTACACCAAGCTGAGTTCTAGCAGAAGCACCCTCGGAGATGGGCTGGAGGTGCAGAGGGGGTGATGTAAATCATCTTCTCTGTCTTTCTGTGGATGAGATCATCTCATAGTGGAGGAAGGAGGTCGATGGATGGGTTCTCAGGGTGAAACTTCAGTCTCCAGCTGGAAAGCAGATGGATTTTCACTTTTCTCACATCTCATTTGGGAAGATCTCTTATCTGTGCTATGCCTTGTCTGGATTCTTCTTATGCAGCTGTCTACATTTTCCCCTTTTGTATCTCTTCCTTCTTTGTAACTCTTATCTCAGCAGGTGGCTCAAACTTGCTTCTCCAAAGTAGGAACTGAAGCAAACATCCAGGTCATCTGAATGAAAAGAATAGGGATGTCATTGCATCTAAAAATAATCCCGGTACCTGTTAGGTGGTATCTTTGGCCCTGGACTTACTCAGCAGCCTGCATTTATTTCCAATTAGAGCCTGACTCTAAAGAGAAGAATGAGTGTTGCTCCAGGGAATGACTCAGTTTCAGCCTCTGAAGAAATCCTGGGCCCTCAAAAAAATAATATTCTTAGTCTTGGTGTGGAGGACAAAGAGTATAGAACACAGATCTTGCCTTACATTGACTCACTGAATTCTTCTTTGATTCTTGACAGTGGCCAGTGCTGGTTGCCTGTGGCCCTTGCACAGTGTTCCTCCAGAGTCTTTAAGACATGCATTTCACTCAGGAGGGTTTCTTCAGGAGCTAAGAAACCACACACCCCCTCCCCCCCTCTTTGTAAGGACCTCAGAACACCCACAAAGTTTTCAGCCATCATATTCCAGGCACAGATAAATCTCCCATTGCCCTAAAGGCTCCAACACGTTCTCCTCACATCAGGGACTTAAGTACATTTGGCGACTCTAAGAAACACATCAAGGATTTGGGGGAATCGTATTCTCACTGTCAGTTTGGGCAGCAGCAGCAGCATCCAAGTGCTGGGAGAGTATTGGGGGGAGTTCCAAGCTTTATACTGGATTACGTTATCTATTAAAAGCAGCTATTTTTATGCTGAGCTGTTGCCATGACCTGTATTTCACAACCTGTACATATACACTGAGAATTTATTATCTTGCACTCAGAAGGTGTTTCAGTGAAAGCTCCGTTAAATTCTGTGCAAAATCTCATTACCTTCTTGCTTGTTTTTTGGTTTGGTTCAGTTTGGGGAATTGCTTGTTTCTTGGTAGTTCTAGGTGCCAACTTTGGTGTTTGTAATAGAGTCATGACTTCTGTCAGAGCATCACGGGCCTCCCAGTAATTTGCTAAACCCACTCCATGGATAATGTGAAGCATAGAGGTGGAAAATAATGAAATGAAACTCTCAGAGTCACCGGTGAACCCAAGGACAGAAGCCAAGCACACTCTTAATTTCCAGTGCCCTTGCCACTCGAAAACACAACTTGCTCGTGTGACTTGTATGAGAGATTGGGGAAGAGCTTTGCAATCTCTTTACTTGGGAAGTTTAGGGGGAAGGGGAGCTGTGAAATTGATATCCAGCAGAAATATTTAACCTTTAGTAGCTATTAGAAGCAACTTAGAGATGCCCTTACATGTGCCTTGAAATAACAGGGGGTTCTGTGCCTTTTGCTGTGGCTTAGAGATGAGGTGGTTTTATTCTTGAGGAGTGCAGGGAAAGGATTCTGTCTTATTTTTGTGCAAACTTTAGAAGTACCCAGACTTGCAATTAGCAGCCTTGTCTTTTCCCTTGGTTTCTCCATGAAATCTCTTTTGGAGAGCACGGGAAGTACAAAATGCCAGCTTTGAACAGGTTGTAGTTAAAGTGCTGGTGGTGTTTGATCTGTAACCAGAAAAAGCTCGGCTTTGCTGGATGCTAGTTCACTGGCAGAGTTTCCAACTAAAATTTCACTTCCACATTAATCAACAAGGTTCCATTTTCTTGATGGTTTTTATGTCACAAATTCTTGCATTGCTCAGATAGTCCTTCAGGAAAAGCATGGCAGACGAGAAATCATTTCTAATGTAAAAATACCAAGAAAGAGGAGGATGAGGGGAACTATAAATAACCACCAAGATGTCACAGAGTCAGTCATTTTTTCCTCCACAAGTCAGCTTTAGCAGTTAAGGTCAAGATAACATTTCCATGTCAATGGTCAGTTACATCAAAATTCTAAAACAGGAAGATTGAATGGAATTTTGGATGTTTTTTTCTTATATTCTGCCCAGATTTGACCAATTTATAGTCTCTTTGGTCTGCCAGCTACGAGTTTCAGTGTTATTTTGGTTAAGCTCTTTGCCAGAGTGGCAAGCATGAGTTGAAGCATCAGGTTTATTAAAGGCTATGAAATTAAATTCTCTACCAAAAGAAAATAAAAGGAAAAAAAGCCCATTTCTTGCTGATAGTCTCTGCTTTGTATTTCCTTTGATGCGGTTCAGTTTGACTTGAATCTTAGCCTGACGGTTTACTACACAATTTTGGTTTGTTTTCACAAAGTTCTAATCAGTTTAAACTGCAAGCAGTCTGAAATGCCTCTCTAACAGCTTCCTCGGCGTTGCTAATTAGGCTTGAAATCTCCGTGTTGTCCACAATTGTATCTAAACAAGGAGCAGAGTGTATCTACTCCCTGCTTGCCACATCTCCCAGCTTCGTGTAATTCTGCTGCCTGCGCACAATGTAATCTCAACAGGACTGATCCTTTGGTCTTTATTTAGGCAAAATTCCCAGGGTGATATACAAGGTCAGGCACATTGTGTTTGGAGGGAAGGGATGGATTTGATGGTGGGAACACGTAAGGCAGGCACTGCTACACATATAGCATGGAAACTGGAAGGGCTTGAGTGTCGGGAACAGCTTTGCTTTATCCCCCAGAGCACTTTGTACCACAGAGACCTCAGTTATGATTGTGGTTTGTAGGTGCTCTCACCTGACGTGTGGGTGTGATAACAGGTAAGAGCACAGGCTGTCAAAACCTGTGATACGTTCCCCTCTGTCCCTTAGGAGCAATGCTAACGGAATATCATGGGAATTACAGCTACCAAGGTTCAGTCCAGTGGAAAAAAGAGTCCTAACAAATCCTTGAACCCATCTTTCTGCAGTGGGCAAAGCCAGTGGATGATTTATGTCTAGGTATCAACCCCAGTGATCTGAAGCAATACTAATCTTCTGAGGCACGGCTGCTGTTGTGCGACAGGGTCCAGGGATTTCAGCAGTAGCTCTGTGCCAGTTTGCTGAGCTGCGGAAGCCCTGAACAAACTGTTTACCTCTGGCATTCTGGGAGGGATTTTGAGGGATTTCCTTCAAATTAGAAATCTTTGAAAATCAACACATTGTGCCAGGCGTTGTATTATGCAATGGTTTGGAACGAGGGCCAAAGGTCTGGTCGTGAGCTCAGGATCTCCTTGGATTGAAGAAATCAGAGATGGAAACCGATTTATCAGATCATCCCTCCCTGCCAAGGCAGGCTCATCTCCTGTGCTGTGCTGATGCTGCTGTGCTTTATGGATGCTCAGATCTCCAGTGCTCCAGAAGCCTGCCCCAGCTTAGTGGTTGGATGTTTTCTGGACCAGATGCAGTCCTGGTGTAATGTGACTGACTTGACATGTTTATACTGGGGTTCATGCCTGGCGTGTGGTGTGGTCAGCAGGGCCAACAGCAAGTGTGAGCTGTGCTCATCAACATGCACAATGTGCTGTCTCAGTTCTGTGGGGAATGTGCAGCTCCTCTCTTCTGGTGGTAGTAAGCAAGATGTGGGAAGGTTTGGAAATGCAGCTTCACTGGAGTGAAAATTACTGAAGGATCAGGGGCTGATTACCAAGATAGGTACCAATGTCCTTTCACATAGTACTTGCTAAGGATGCTTTAAATTTCTTGGCTTACTGTAGTATTATATGCAACTATTGTTGTTGAAAAAAATTTGTAAGTATAAACTGGTTTATTCCCCATGGTTTTTTAAGGTCAACTGCAAGTTAGAAGCATCTCCCCAGTATTAAAATGCTTTACTCTTGCAAATTGCTTTAGCCACATTGGAGTAGTCTGAGTCAGATGCTGTTCTCCAATAGTGTGTCTCCCAAAGTCAGACCTGGTTGACTTTTCAGTGTCTGCAATCTTTACAGACGAGGAAAATTGAGGTTTTGTTGTTAAAAGTGCCTTGTTTCCATCAAGTAACCATTTGGGCACACAAACTACTTCACAAGTATTTATCAAACCTAACAGCATCCAGTTTCTCACTGGAATATGCAACTTCTACAGCCATTTTACTTACAGGCATGGAGTGCTTTGCCTCTGACAGTTACTTGGGAGAAAAGCCAGAAGTAAAATCCAGGCATTTTATCTTCCAGCCCGCCAGTTTAGAGAATGAATCCCTCATTTGTTACATTTGTAATCACTGATGTTTTAAAGTGACAAAGGTCTCTGTGTTGTCAGTGCAAGGAATGTACAGAAGATGAGTAGTTTTGAATGCCAGAAAGTAGTTAAGTAATTTCCAACATCAGGCTTCTTGTGGATTTTTAGCTGGAAGGAGTCAGTGTGATTGTGGTTGGACGTTGAGCCTAATGCAGAGCAGAGCATTTAACCCCTATGCTCCTTCATCACTCTCAACCTGGTGATCCTGGAGACAGACGTGGATCTGGCACTGAGCGACAGAGGAGTCACCCTGCCTCTGCCTGGGCTGTTCCAAACATTAATTATGTTCACCATTAAAAATACGTACCTTTCTCCAGGTAGTGTGGCCAGCTTGTGTACCTGCCTCTCCAGCCTTTGGTGTGCTCAGACAATGATACAGCCACCCCTTAGCCTTCACTTGATAAGGCAGCTATCTTAAGAAGGAGCAAATGGAGCTCTTTCTTCCTCTCGCTGTAGAGCATATTTTGACATCTGCATATCATTTGTGAAGCATTTCTCAAGCTTTCTTCCATTTTCATCATGGCCTTGATGTTATTGCACATTTGTGGACTCAGTTGCATGTTATTGCCATCTTTGCTACTAACATAAGCTATAAAATATATCCAGTCTTTCTCTAATAGTTACAAAGGGGGACTCCTTCCCCCTGTGTGCTGAGAGGACTTTCTGCCAGACTCACCTCCAACTGCTCTGAGGCCAAAAATACAAAGATGAATTTTGTTTTCCTGACAAGAAAAGCAAATTCCAGCAGAGGGGAAGCATGCCAGCCATGGTATTGCTACTGTGCTGGGAAAGCCACTAAAAACTGAGCCGAATGGAAGAACTATTTGAAAGCCACTGAATACAGCAACCTCCAGAGCCTGAGTCTACACTATGCAGCTGGTAGCTGTACGCCCAGCTCAGACCCACATCATGCTGGTAATGTTGCCAATGTAATTTATTCCAGTATCTTCCCTCCCCTCTCCCAGCTAAACAAGCTATACTGGGTACAAAGCACCCTCGCTGTTTACCACTGTGTCTGAGTTATGGGGTTTTGCTGGTGTATTTTGGGCTGTCAAGGGTCACATCTCTCGCCCCAACACACTGACACAGCTATGGTAACATGGCCTGAACATCAGAGAACCGGCCACAGGGCTCTCCCTTGTTGGACCTCCCCCTCTGAGAGCAGCAGGAAGGGAAGAAGAGTGTCACCCACTGCTAATAATGTGTCCAGCTGGTCGAGGTAAGTGACAGAGATTAACTCACACATGCCCAAATTCTCTCCTCAAATATGGAGGAAGGATTTTCACGCTAGGCATGAGTGAATTAAGTGTAGTGTTTGCCAAGACTTACCCATCTGTGGAGATAGCAATTGCGGATGGCTGGGGATTTGGTGGGGGAGGAATAATCATGTCTTGGATTTTCCTTTTCTAGAAATAATGCCAAAAAGAAGTGTTTGCAAAGTGTTGAAATTACATCTTGACACTTAACCCCTCCACCAATGTCTGCTTTATATTTAATTCGTAATCCAACTATGTATCTGCTGACCCAAAACCTAAATGAAACCACTTGAAATTATTTGAAGTGCAGTGTTTCAATTGACCTGATCTAATTTGGGGTTTATAAATTCACCAGACTTCTTAAGATTAAAGTGTTCTGTCTTCACTTAAGTATGGAAACATTTTCAAGCCTCAAAAATTATCCCACAATGAGGAAAATATCTCCTGCTCTGCTCTCCTTGCAGTCTGAGGAAATGAAGGATGGAGTCACAAGATTTAAAGCAATTCACTTACCACACTTTACTAAGTTACAGTTCAACTACAGTAGTTGACCATGTGCCTGTTTTTAGCACAACAGTCACTTTTGATTCCCGCAGTTAATGCCATCTCCTCTGCACAGGCACTCCAGAAACTGTGTCTCTTCTGCAGTGCTTGTAGAAAGTGAGTTCATGTCCCTGTGTATGAATTGCCAGCTTATTCCAGCAGTTTCCCTCCCCTCTCCCAGCAAAATAAGCTATACCATGCTCATGTCTCCAAGCACGAGCTCTCCTCGGTCTGCTCTTCGTCTTGCAGGAGAGATTATTTATGTTCATTAGAGCTCCAGATGAATTGCCAATACAGAAGAAGCAATGACTAATCTCTGTGTGGCTTTCCTTCTGCATTCATGGCTAGGTCATTGTGGGAAGGTCCTTGTGCTGCACTGTGTTGTGAGTTACTGCTGTCACTCAGAATTTGGTTATGAGGGGTTATAATCCAGAGCACTGGGGAAGCCGGATGAGCTGCAGCCCACAGGCTGTCACTGCAGCTCTGCTCCCAGAGACGTTTGCCAGCTTTCCATTTGGGATGTGAGGTTTTCAGGAGGGCATTCAAGCGCTTCCCACTTCCAGTCTTCAATGGCTCTTGCACCCCAGAAGTCTTATCCAGGAGTTTGGATTTTCACTTTGTGTCCCAAGTTTAAACCTAACATCTGCAGAGCAGCTCCCTGTGGCTTTCTGTGGTTTCCAAAGGGACAAATATTGCTATAGGGAAGCCGTCAAACAACTCCCACCACCACTTGCTATCAGATACTTGTTCCCAAGCAGCTTGTTCCCACTTTGCTGCTGATTGTGCTGTACATGTTTAGGTCCCTTAGTTTTTATTTGCAAGCTGATCCTTGATAATCCTGGCCATTTCAGTTCTTTGCTTGTGTTTTAGTTCTTTGCTTGTATCCTTGCTTGGGGCTATTTTCTTACTGGTATATTAGGGTGCATTATTATCCCCAGGTGAGGTTCTTTTTCTTTGCATGAATAAGCAGTTCTGCCCTCAAGAAACGTGGACCCAGACTCAGCTTTTACCATTGGGTCAACCTTCCATTTAGAAGTGGATCATTCCTTCCCCATCCTTTTCAAACCTGAAAATGTAGTTGGATTTGTAGGCACAAGTGTCTTAAAATGAAAAAGAGCACTCCCTGCCTTTTAGCCAAAAATATGGGAAAGGGATGGTAAGCTTTCCCCCTCAGCCTGTGCTAGATTTGTGATCCATATTCTTATGATGTGAGTGTGACCACAACCCCTAGGTCTGATGTTTCCTAGCTGGTTCATGTCTTTGTTCTCTGTGCCTTGCTTTGGCCCTCTCTATAGTTCATCAGATACACTGAGCTCTACCTGTTGATTACAGAGAGGGCTGGTGATGGCAGCTTGAGAGGAAACAAGAAAAATAAGGCTGTTAGGGTTTTTTTCTTCATCTTGTTCGGCTTTCTGAAGGTCTGAAAGCTCCAGGAGGTGCTAGGAGAGTTCGTGAAACTGTGAGAGACTGCAAAATCAAGAAGCCAAATTTATAATACTACAGGGATGCTATTCCCATAATGTGCAGAAATACCTCTGTGCAGGTTGTTAGCTGCTGGGGCAGCACTTAGGCATGTGGGATAACCTGATTAGAGAATCAAAGAAAACGCTGTTAGCTCCACAGGCCAAATCCTGCCTTACAGCAACCTGATGTCAAATGGGTGTGAATCAAGGAAGCTTTCCCCTTGGCATCTTCTGGTAACACCTTGAAGAGAAGGGTCTGAGCCAGGGTTCTAGCAAGGAAAGAGGCTTAAGCAAATATATTCCCAGACAGGGAGTGAGCTGGAGTCTGAAACTAATGACTTTGTTTTTCCTCAGTGGTACAGACTTGGAAGGATGAAAAGAATAAATTTTTCAGGTCTGATTTTCAGGTTGCATAGGAGGCTTAAGCAGGAGTTGGTTAATTTAAAATGCTTGTCTTACTTAGCCATGAGAATGTCAGTGTGACTGAGCTGAGATTTGGGAGCAGAACATGTGTTTTCTGAAGGCATAATCCAGAGGCGTGATTACCTGCTGTCCTGGTCACTGCAGAACTCCCACCAAAAGCCAGCATTAACACGAGGTGTCAGACAAGATGATGGTAATGATCCCTTGCAGTCTTAAACTCTGTGAGTAGGAGTTGTATTAGATCTGCAGTGAGAGGGTTTCCAGGCCACTCTGTTTGGTGTCAAATCCCTCTGCAGGGTGGGTTGCAGTGCAGGTTTCTGCCCCGTTTGCAGTACCAGGTAGGCTCTCTCTGGGCTACTCTCTGGAGTGATGCTGTGTTGGCTGTGGTGGCAGAGCAGGGGAACTGCTTAGAAGATCAGCTCCCAGCGTGTACGTAAGCCGTGAAACTCCCGGCCATGTTGTGGTGCTCAACATTTACCAGAATTCAAAAAGTGATCAGGGAAGTTCATGGGAGAAACATCCACTTGAGGCTAAGCGCAGAGAAGCCAAACTCTGGCTCAGGAAGTCCCTAAGCCAGAAATGGCTGGAGGCTGGAAGCATGTGCTAAGGAGCTGCTGTTTTGTTTGCCCTGTTCTCATACTTTGGCTTCTGTTGTTGGCAACTGTTGGAAATGAAGCAAGCAGTGACTTGGTGAGGCAAACACTCCATACCTGAGCATATTCAGGAGGTGCCACAGCAAATGCCTGACGAGTGGCACAATCTTCCCTCAGTATCTGCAGCTATGCCGCATTCCTGCCTTGGCAGTGCAGAGAGCAGCATGGACGTGGACTGAGATGATGTGATCTGCTTATGCAAAGCAACACAGTGAATTTGCCAGGTTACTTCTCCAAGGAGAAAATTATTGACCTTGCTTTTTCTGGCATACCAGCTGCTGTTATAATGATGATGATGGTGACAGCAACCAGACAGAAGGCCAGCAATAATTCTTTCCTACCCATTATTACAAGGCAGAAAACAAAATCCAGTCTGAAACCAACACTAGTCTGGCTGTGCTCTCTTTACACATGCAAGAGGCAGTTCGCCTATGGGTTGAAATTCAGGACTTTTCACAGCAAACTTTCCAAAAACAATCCTTTTGATCTTCTGATAGGAACCTGTGTATTTCTATGTTTGTATCTTACCAGTACTTTGCAGCCCAGAGATAGTGTCCCACAGCAAATATGTGAGTGCAGAAGTAACCTTGCTGAGCTCTTGGGTGATTCATCTCCTGACAATACATTTTGGCTGCACATGTAAGGGCTGGATCTTGCCCCTGAGAATATTGGCTCAAAGAAGCAATAACAATGTGGTCAGTCAAAGTACTACTTACCCTGGGAATTTTGTTGCATGAGGAAGCAGAAGAACTTTAGCCTTTCTGTGTTTGTCAACATGATCTGCCTTCCAACAGCTTTTTATATTTCTAAATAGATTTTTAGCTTTCCTTTTCCCTCTCCTCCATATTTCTGTCTATCTTAATCATAACCAATATTGTAATTGTAGACTTCCTACCTCATCTGAGATCGAAACACTGATTGTTAACATTATTTAACTCCAAATGCAACAAGCAAGAGTAGTAGGTGAAGTTTGCTTTCCTAAAGTCCAGTAAAGTGACCCTGTGGCAACACAGATTTATTGTTTGTATCTGTGGGTTGCACCCTCCATTCGTGGATTGTGTCTTCAAGGTGCTTGGTTTGAAAGGGTAGGTTGCACAACTGGAGTCGGAAGGGCTGATGTGGTTCACGGGCAGCCATCTGAAGCAAAATGATCTTGGTGTTTCTATAATTAACTGCAAGGGTGAGTGAGGGTTGAAATGAGATGAATCATTCAATGGACCCAACTTGAAAGGTGGAGAGTTCTTTGGCTTCAGTGCTTCAGGAGCAGGCCAGTATGGAAAACCTGTGCAGCAAGCACCATGGCCTTAGAGCTGGCATTTCACAGTCATTGTCTCAAACATCATGGACCAGAGATAAATGAACAGTTATAAGTCATCCTGAACCCCTGTCGTTGAGATGCTTTCATTGCAGACCCTGCGTTGTTCTCTCTCCAGATTCAACAGTAGTCTTCATGATGGGAAAGGAAGATCAAGGTTTTCTTACAAGGCAGATAGAGATCCTTTATGGGAACTGCTTTGGCAGAGCAGTTAGGGGGGTCTCTGTGTAGCCCCAGGAGTTTGTGCTTCAGCTTTGCACTGCTCGCTGTGGAGGTTGTCTCTGGTCAACTCAGCTGCAAAATGTCATTCAGACTGGGCAGTGTGGAGGCAAAAACCCTTGAGTGCAGGCTGCATAATTCCTTCACGTGCTCTTTGCTTACAGAAGCTGCAGTGTCTTAGATACATCCACCTGATGGGCCATCGTTGGTCGTTTGTCAGAACTGCTAAGAGAAGGCTCTGGTTTGTGTTCTCACACTATACTAAAGGCTCGACCGAGGCCCTGTGCGGTTATACCCTTTGTTGACTGTACTGCATTTATCAAGAAGAAATTAAGTACTTAAAGCTTCCAAGTAGACCAGCAGCAACCTCCAAGCCAACTGACCTTTGTAAATGTCCTGCTGAGATGATGCTCACATCTGTTGTGTATGTTTTGTTTGCAGAACACACTGGAGCAATGCAGTGTCTGTGCAAAGCCCATCATGGAGAGGATCCTCCGAGCCACGGGGAAGGCCTACCATCCCCACTGCTTCACCTGTGTGATGTGCCACCGCAGCCTGGATGGGATCCCCTTCACCGTGGATGCTGGTGGGAACATCCACTGCATCGAGGATTTCCACAAGTATGGCCTAAGCTGTTGTCAGTGGCTTTGCTCATTGTCTTTCTCTGTTGTCCGTAAAAATACACCTTTTTCGTCCGAGTGTTCAAAAAGATCTGAACCCTCTGATACTTCCTCTCAAGACTCTTAAATGGTAGGCAGAGCTTTGCTCCAAGCAGACACACCATGGCATACAAGATTAATTGGTATGGGGCCGGTGCTGCTTGATCTCTGTTTTGCTTAGACCTGAAATTATGAATAACCTCTGTGTTCCTCTGTTTTAAATGCTCTGTATTCCCTCTGCCTCCCCTGCTCTCAGGATGTGCATGTTTCTCCTCACTGCCTGTACCTGCACTTCTACATCAGCATCTCCCCACTTCTTCCACCAAGCAATTAAGAGAGGTCCTGTACTGTTGCACTCTGCAGGTGTTTGCTTACCAGCTAGAGGGATCTAGGTGGCCACAGGATACTCGCAGCTCCTTTTGTTTCTAGTTGCTAATTAGCTTCTTAAAGCTGCTAAAAATACAGCCCTGGTAATAATTTATAGTGAAACTGCTATTTAAAGTAAGTTGAAAGGTGTAGTTGTAAGTAGTTTCTGTTACTGCCATGCGCCCACCCCCATCATCACTACTAATCTAGGGAAGACAGGTAGATATAATCAGAGCACAAATGTTTCCCCTGTATGGAAAAGACAGACACATTACACCCCTCAATTAAAAGAGGAAATCAATACTGACAAATGGGAGTTTACAGCTCAACCATTTATCTCTTAATTTCTAAGGGGGTAGACTTAATTAGAGCTTCATGACATCAGTGTGTGGGCCTGAAAGCTCAAAGAAGCAGGCTGACTTGACAGGAAGGGAAGCAGCCACGATCAACTGGCATGTTAAAACCCAACATGAGGATGTTCCCTGTAGCTCAGGCTGGGTTAATTGGCAGCTGCTGTGTTCCCTTGCTTTTCTGTGCCAGCACTTGTGTAAGGTAAAATTTGGTCCTGAGCGCAGCCCCAGGAGAAGGCTTATGCACCACTCAGGCTCCTGAAAGGTTCCCCTCACACCCAGTCACGATTTGGAGACTGCTCCTGCAGCCCAGGCCCCACAGGCCAAGAGCTCATATGCCTCCGGGAGAAAGGTTGGGAGCAAGAGCTGATGTCCCATGCTGAAGTCTTTTGGCAGTGACTGGCTGTGGACCTCGGGGCTCTGAGAGTGGAAGTGGGAGGCTGTCAATTCAAGGAAAGGACACAAAATCATTGAGTGAAAGATTGAGGGGGAGATGACAGGAATAGCACGAGACCTAATGTGACGCTCAGAAAGTCTTTGTCCAACCATGCATTTAGCAGCACTTCGGCCAGCCCAGTTTTAATTGATTAGGGATGACATGTCCTCCTGGTCTGGAGGTCGATTGCTCTACATCTTGTACATTCTCTTGATAACAAAACTACACCTGATGCTCACACTGTCACTTAGCTACCCCCTGAGCTTAGGCCCTGCAGTAGCACATCTGCAGGAGTCATCTTTGGGACCTGGGAGTCAATATTTGAATCATAATGAATTATCCACAGTGGTCTGGACAGCGAAATGTTGAAGGATTTTTAAGCACCACATTTGAGCTAAATGGCACAAGGAAGTGCCTGCATGAAGCAACGTATAATTAACTGCGATTACAGCTCCGGTCAGATCATGATCCATTTAAGTTACTTTTCAGAGCGCTCGCTGTAGCCACTGTTTAATTCATTTTTTTGTTAGATCGCAGCTACACAGACATCTTTCATCTGCTGCCAGGGAAATTAATATTTTTCTTTATTCCTAGTACAGATAGATTTTTTTTTTCTTTTCTAAGCTAGTTAATTCTGAGGTGGCTCGTGTGACAGGCTGGGTGGCAGAGTCAATCTTTCCTAGGCATTTCAGAAAAGAAGGGTCTTTGATCTCCTTGTGTTCTGATGTTTGCCATAAGCATTGCCCTCTGTCGCTCCATAGCTCATGACCCATGGCAGCAGATTCTGTAGGTATAAGTTTCCTTTTTTGTGAGCAGAATTTGCAGCCAGGGAATCGGTACCCAAAGGTTTTGAACCAAAACAGCAAAAAATGATTCACTACAGGCTAAATGTTCTGAAGCATCCCCACCTGCCTAGGAGCAGAAATGGCCACTTCTCATTGGCATCTGGGGGAAGCAAAACCAGAACTAATACAGAACATCTGTGAATTAGCCAAAAGGGCATATGGTGGGCAATATAAGAGGAAAAAAATAAAGGTCTGTGCTTCCCTTGATCCCTGAGTCGACCCTGGTTCAAGCCAGTCCCTTCACACAGTGAGGGATTATCACGATCCAAGTCTGACTCAGGCTGACTGTGGAAGAGAGAGTGTTAGTGTCTCTGCACCCAGACCTCTTCCCTTTTAAGCCAG
Organism: Brachypteracias leptosomus; assembly: GCA_013401335.1. Taxonomy (NCBI): domain Eukaryota; kingdom Metazoa; phylum Chordata; class Aves; order Coraciiformes; family Brachypteraciidae; genus Brachypteracias; species Brachypteracias leptosomus. The sequence continues at coordinate 128,805 of VYZX01000881.1, forward strand.
TGCAACCCACTAATGGATAACTGAGAGCTGGTTTTAGCTAGAAAACAGAGCTGGTCAGAATTGTCCTGATGCTTCGTGTTTGAGAGTGAGCGCAGCCAGGAGTGTGCTCCTGTGTGCATAAGTGGTTAAGATGGCTCAGAATTTTTAAATGGATGGGATAAAGCTCAACAAATTAGTGTAGTATAAGGTAAATCTTTTTACCATCTCTATTAAGATCTTTTACCTGTTTGTTCCAATCTCTAAATTTTAATATTTTGACAAGAAATGCTCTTGAAGCAGATCCTGGTCATTTTTCTAACCTTAGACTTGGACTTTCTTAGAGTTATGCTGGGTGTTGAGCCTGAGGGTTGCAGCAGTGCAGCAGTGCCATGATTGCGGGTCAATCAACAGGCACTTGTTAATTAGGGCAAGCAGAATATACTTTGCTGCCTGTCAGATATTCTTGAAGTCCTCTCCTAGTAGTCTGCAAAATGCTCTTTAATATTCTGCAAGCCTGAAATTGCATTGTAAGGCTAAAGTGCTCCTCCCTGTCTTCTTTCCAAGGAGCTGTTCAAAGCTGCAGGCTGTGACATACGTGTACATATGTGTGTGTGTTTGTACAAATGCACACGTTCCTGGCTTGCTGGTGCAGTTAACAGAAACTTTCATTCTGAGTTCAAGGGTGACCGGGACTGTCTCTTCTTTCTTCAGGAAATTTGCACCAAGATGTTCAGTGTGTAAGGAGCCCATCATGCCAGCCCCAGGACAAGAGGAGACTGTTCGCATTGTGGCCTTGGATCGTGACTTCCACGTCCAGTGCTACCGATGTGAGGTTGGTATTCTAATCATGTGAAGGACAGAAAGCAAAGGTTGGCTTCATTTCATCACCTCCTCATGCAATACACAGGACAGGCATACCCTATTGTAACGCTGGCTCTACAATCAAATTACTTCATTGACTTCAGTGTGCAAGGAATTTTTCCTCATTTATGTCAGCGCAAATGAGAAGAAAATCAGGTCCCTTGTTTGTAACAGGTTCATTAGGAGAGCAAGAGAATGTGACTCAGGTAATTAGGGCTTAATATTTGAGAACTCCATAAATTATAGCTTGGACACAGACGTTGGTCATGTTTATGTTCTTAAAATGAAAGCTAATGCATGTTAGAATGTGAGCAAGATTGTACAGGAAACTCAGCATATGGCTCCGAGTTGAAGAATTTTAATGGACACATAAACATGATCATTCTTGTTTTGTGCAGTGCTTTTTGTACTACTTTTTGTGTTCAGTTCCATTATGCACTTCATATAATTTTGATGGTAAGAATCTGAAGGCAGAAGAAAAATCACCTTAAAGCAATTAACATGTGGGAACAGCTGTGTTAGGGAACCTTCAAGAATTCTTCAATGCAAGCGTTACTTGTTGGATAATACATCAGCCAGGCAGCAGGGGAAGAAAATGAGACCAAATGTGTTTCTTATCACAGCTGCAGGTTTTAATAACTTTAACTGGAAAGAAGGATGGACTAAGGCTTAAAGTTCTAGGCTGAAACTTGAGGCATCTGGTTAACTTCTCAATCTGACCTTGGCTTCTGGGGTACAAATCACGCCATTACTTAGGCCTGGTTTTTAAAGATGCTGGGGCATTCCTACACTCAATTTTGTAGAGCCTGATTCATCATACTGACTGCTGAGATCCCCAGGCTTCACACACATGAATGTCAGAAGTAGATGCAGTGGAGAGACACTCACCTGGCCTTGATCTCCATGTGCCTCAGCTCTCTCAAAAGGAACAATGATGATATTCCTCTTTCCAACACTTGCTTGCCAGCTATATGTACAAACACAGATTTATGATGAAGAGGCATGGCCTTTAAGCAAGCTGTAATCCCCTCACCACGGCTCCATCAGCAGTCTTGGGCCAAGTGATTGCCTGATCATGCAGTGAGAGATCATTCCTGAATTTCCTAGCACCTATACTTAGCCTTATATACTTAGGGGCTGGGGTCTCTGGAGCACCTTTTGGGCCTTTTAGTGGGGTTTGCATGTTCCTTGTCTCAGCCACAACATTTTAGGCCAATTGCAGTACAAACACAGGTGGCAATCCTGGTAAGGGGACACAGACAGGGAGTTTGTTTTGCTCTCACCCCTGGAATGGATGCTATAGCTGTGTGGCATTAACTCCTCCAAAGGAGATTACCTGTAGTCAGATATTGATACCAAATTTCCTTCCCAGTGATGCTTCTTTTCTCTTTTTTGCGTTAATAAATACGTGCTCAAGTTTGATGTTTTCTCCAATGCTAAAGACCTTTCCTTCCTCAGAAATGTGAAGAGAATAATCTCCTTTTATTTTCAATTGGATTAAATTCAGCAGAAAGCTTGGGAACCCATCTTCTCTGCAGCATTGTCTCTTATCAGGAAATGGCTTAATCGTGAAAGACATCACGTACCTCAGCTCCCTGCTTTGTGCTGACTCAGGCTGGATCCTGTTACAAGGTGGAGAGTGAGAGGAGAGTTTCTTTGACTAATAGATTCTTCGCTTAATCTTGTTCTTCTTTCTTATTTACTTTGTTCTTTCTGTTTGCTTATTTCCTAGGACTGTGGTGGCCTCCTGTCTGAAGGGGACAATCAGGGCTGCTATCCTCTGGACGGGCACATCCTTTGCAAGACCTGCAACTCTGCTCGGATCCAGGCTCTGACTGCAAAGGCCAGCACTGATCTCTGAGTATCAACTGTGACCCTCCCCAGGATGCCCATTGGGGGATATTGCACAAGCTTTGCATGATTTCTTTCCAGCCTAGTGTCTGAATTTCTGTTTGAAAAAAAAAATAAATTAAAACTGGAAGGGCTTGGAACAAGAGGGCAGTTTGAGAGGCCGTGTTCAGACTGTCCATGACAGGCACCTAATTTAGATGTGACTTTTCAGGAGGGCAGCAAGTGATTCAGACCACTTGCTGTCTCTGCAGCTGATGGAGATAAGTGGTCTCAGCACCTAAGTTATCTGCCTGTAGAAGGAGGTCTGAACATGGTGCTAACTATAGTTCTGTATTTGATTCCTGTCTCTTAAGAAGCACGTGAAGTTAGAAGGTGAAAGATGGCTGAGCTAGTTCCTTCTCTCAGGTTATTTTGAGAACTTGACTAGCTGTCCTTGAAGTCATGGGGAGCTTCCCTTTGACTTTAATAGGATCTGGATTGCCAGCAGCAGTAGCTCCACTGCCCTAGAAGGTGTGAGAGCAGACCAGGAGACCACACACTCATTGTAACACAAGCAATGCAACTGCACCCAAGAGAGTAGGTGTGACCTTGTATCCTCTGGACACAGGTTAATCTTTATATTTTTTCTTAGGCCCTTTCTTGTTTCCATTCCCTTCCAGTTCAATAAGGTTTTTTCTTTTTCTTATGAAATTATATTTTGCTATTGCATAAACTTATTCAGCAGTGATGCTTCCAGTTCACAATATATGAGCAGTCACAGAAAGATGTGAGCTTGCACACACTGTACACTACACACACTACACTACACACACACACTACACACACACACACAATGTGCTTTTGATTTACCAGAGGTATAAGCCAATCATGTCTGTTGAGAAGGTCTTTTAAGGATGTGGGGCTGGAAACACATTTTTTAAATCCCAGTGGTTTTTAAAAAAAAAAAAAAGATTACATAGAACTGCAATGCAAAGCAATGCTCAAAAAACCTTACACCACTCTCTCTCACACCCCATTATAGTGGCACCACTGGCAGTGCTGGTTTCTGGGTAGACATTTAAGCAATAGAGCCTTGTTCCATCTCCTGTTTATTGCAGTGGGAGGGTTTTTCTTCAGCTGTAACAGGGATTGAATCAGGCCTTGGGATATACATTTTTCTGATGTTAATGCACATGATCTGGACGTCTCATTAAAAAAAATAAGGTTCTTATTTCAACAACAGCAAAAAGGATCCTCCTAAATAAATGCTGTTGTTACTTTTTATCTTAAGAAAGCTGAAGAAGGTATTAAACCTTTCTCTATGCCATTCTAAAAAGTAGGCAGTTTTTCCTCTTTCAGTTTCATCCCAGCCACTTATATCTTCTCTCTGGTGGAATGTCATTGCTGAAGAGCACTGGGCCAGCATTTTCCTCTTTGGTCCAGAATTAGTAGGTATGCCAAGGTAGATAAAAGCTGGGCACAGATAATCTTTTTTTTTTCTCATGTTCGTGGGGTTTTTTTTAGTTCAGTTAATTAAAAAAAAAAAAAAACTCCACAGCACTCTGAGCAGCTATAATATTCTTGTTCTTGAAACCCATAATAACTAAGGTGCAAATTACATACTGAGGGAGTAATTTTCATATCACTGAATTCACATTAATATCTTATTTGCAGATGTAATCAAAGAAAATACCTTTCTTTGCACTTAACAAATTAAGAAGCAGAACTGAAACAGTTGCAGGCTGATTGACCATACAAGTGACAAACTGGCACTTTTCAAGAGTAATTTATAAGCTTTTTTTTTCATGCACTCACTGAAAAACAATAAGAATGTGGTGCTTTCATCTTTATAACAGAAGCCTGATATAATTATACGCACTAATTCTGAAAAGAAGAGTTGGATGAGCTAGACTGATAGGGAACAAAGAGGAAAAATTGAGATACTCACCACAGCTCCTGCAAATGGTGCTTTTCCTTTCAGTTTAGCACTAACCCTTATGGAAGAGCACTGTGAAATTTAATAGCTTTATATACAACATAGCTTTGTATACAGTAAATTCAAATACAGAAATACTGTTCTGAAACCTCTGTTCCTTACATGGTTTATATGTTGGCAAACTCCACCCGTGTCAGGGACGTTTCCCAAAATTCACAGCTTAGAATGAATCCTTCTTTGTAGAAGGGTGGTGTCATTAAGCAAAAGAAATCATTCTCCACCATAGTGGCTGCGCTGAAGCAGTTTGCATTTTTATACTAAATTTCTACCCTGGCCTTCAAGAATTTTACTGCCTCAGACGTAAACAGATTTTTTTGCACCGTGACTCCTGCCAGGTTCCATCTGGGCTTCTGCTCCCTGAACCATGGTATGTAAGGTACTTCTGAGCTCGCTTCTTCACATGCAGTCTGCACCACCACCAGTCAAAAAAACCTCACAACTACTGAGCAAACCTGGTTTGAAGTAACCCTGCAAAAACACAGGAGGTCAGAGCTGGGATTGCTAACACCAGTGTATCCCTGTGGAGGATTCTACATCTCTGCAAGCACAGGGGAGGACATGATAGACTTGGGTGCAGAATAAGCCATTCATCAGGCAGCAAACGTAGCTCTGATCTTCCTTAGTCTTATTAGTGTTAAATCAAGTGGCTGATGAGACTCTCCTGAATAACACTGGGGTAGTTGATGGAAACTAGCTATTGTACCTTCCTGCAGAATTTGGTCTAAGCTAAGGAGGACCAAAGTTCAAAGCCCTTGGGCTCTTTATGGCCATGCCATAGGCTGCAGTTGAAGCAGGTCATATGGCTTCTTGTCTTCTGCCCTCTGCATAAGAGGCCTTCTTTTGAGCTTCCCAGGGGTATTATGGGAATTCAACTAATCACAGATTGGCCCAAACTACTGATTTTTGGAGTTCTGTCTTCTCTTTCCAGAAACGTTTGTTGGTATGCAGGTTTGGGATTCCAGCCCATTTCAAAGTTAAGGGCCAGCCAGAAGATCTAGATCTGAATCCTCTGTGTTATTGGGGTGCTGTGGTGAGTTGGGCTGGCATGCAGAGAGGTGAGAGCCAAACTTTTCAAGCATTAAATACTCCATGGATGGAAGATGTTTGACAAAGATTGAGCAGTGCTGATATTTGAGATACTGTGGCTAATTTCTAGGCCTGACACTTCTGGGCAAAGGTATTTTCATGCTTTTGTTTTCATCCCTGGAACACCAAAGCCACGTGCCTGTTGGAAGGAGTGAGTGTCCAAAACACTCTCCTTTGTTTTCTGTAATGCATGTGGTTTTGGCTTCTAAAATTGCTATAAACATATTTGGAAGATATTGCATAGATGTATATATACATCACAGAGGCTCTCATCACCCCCATGTATGTGGAAATCTCCCCTCTGATGCTTCAGGATTTAATTAGGAAATGCTGGTGGACTTACCTCAATTGTACTGCAACTAAGAACCACTGGGATATTGCTTTGTCACAATATTTATCACATATTCATAATATACCCCGTTTTATGTGTTCCAAAGAAGGAGTCTTTTTGCCAAAGAGACCTTGCCTTTCTTAAGCTGAACTTCTTAGCCATGATGAAAAAACATGTCATCTGTAGCTGTGGTAATGTCCAAACTGTTCCTTTCAGAAAGAATTGGAAGATCACACAGACATTTCTGTTCATGTCTGCAGTTTTTCTTATGCTGCTTTGGCTTTGTCTAGCATTTGTTGGCAAGTTGGGTCTGATCCCATGATCTGTGTGGCCAGATGTGCTCCAGGAGGGTCCAGGATCAGGTTCTAATTTAGTCGAATATTTAAGCCCCTGGGGTTTGTTTAAGCACAGGCTTAAAGCCATTGCATGGTGTGACATAAGCCATGGGCCTGCAGTCATTAATACCAGCCTGAGTCTGTGTCATGCAGATTTGATCTGGGTAGGACGTGGGCACAGCCAAATTACTCATGAAATTGCTCCTGTGTTGCCCTTACACCAACTGCAGGAGGGCACCTGGTGGCTGATCCACTTGGACCACGGGAGGATGAGTTACTACAAGATTGGTGCTTTGTGTTGGGTGGCTGTGGCACTTTCTAGAGTAGCCCTACAGCCAGTTTTACTGTATCTTCAACCATGGCTTTAAAACTGTCTGCTTAAACTTTCTCCAGAAGATTGGGTTGCCTTGGTTACAGCCCAGTCCTTAAGCATATCCCCAAGGCTAACACTAGTGAATGTGACGGTTATATTGTCACTTATTTTAATCATTGCCTGAACCTTGCTTTTAAAAACACAAAGCAACACCATTGCCTTAGCCTATCAGTTAATGCACCTTTAATTTTGGTTTTTTTAATATTTTAATTCTTAGATTTTTATCATGGCTGTGAAACACTTGGGTAATGACTTAATCACAGAGGTGTGGGAGTACCAAAGTGTTCATCACACTGAGCTCTACATAGTAAGTTCACCCTGATGGCAGGAGCGAGACTTTCAGGAGACACAGGCCTTAAGTTGACTGTCTGCCTATCACCAAAACGTGCCTGAGAAGATTGAGAAAAAAGTGGTGGTTGTTGAAAAGAATATGCAACAGGTCCTACTGAAATGTCTCTGGGCCTTAGGGCTGCTGCTTGGCCTTGGCCAGCCAAGTCTAGGTTTGATAAATACTGATTCTTTTTGATTCTGAGAAAGTCCAGCAGACAGAGAATAACAGGACCCAGGAGAAGGTCCTTGAGAGAAATCTTGTGTCTTTGCCCTCCTTCAGCATCAGAAATAAATGTTAGACACCTGGTGCTTCAGCTGGCTCAGAAAGGATTTGCATTTATGACTGTTTTCTATTGATACCTGGTTCCTGCAGTTGGTTCGTGTTGGTTTGCTCTTCGTTCATTGGGTTGGGTTGACTAAACCTTAGATAGACTTCAGGAGAGTAAGTCGGGGCTATCAGAGAGATGTGCTGAAGAATCTCCCTGTGGTGAAATTCCCACGAGAAAACACTAGTATAGTAATGGAGGGTTTGTTGCCAAAGGATAGCAGGCACTACTTAGTACTATCTAGAGGTTAGTAAAGTACGAACTAAGAGCTGTGAGAACACTATTTCCAGTTAGAGCTGGTCACAATTTTTACACTAAATTATGTGATGGCAGAAGGGACATTTTTTTCAATGAGAAATTATCTTTTTTGCAATGTTATCCACAACAGAGATTTTTTGGCTTTGCTATTATAATCAAAACTATACTGAATTTTTATCTAAATAAATTTCAGAATTGCTAACAAATATTTTCTCAAAACCCCACGTCTTCTTTCTCAGATTTTTGTAGTTCTTGGGTTTCTTCTGCTAGTAAGTTAAAGTTTCTGTGATGATTTTGAAAACTTCTTTGGATAAAAATTCTTTTTAAAAACAAACACATGTGTTCTTGGGCAATGGTTCAATATTGGATGTGGTGAAATAAAAAAAGCTTTGAAACTTTTTATAAGATATTTTTTCCCTATTTTTATCTATTTTTTCTAATTTTGAAGTCACTGTTTCCCTTATTAGAACAATGCAAATAATGTGACTCTTCTTAAAATAAATGTTATTTCTGTTGGGTTCATTTTTCTTTCCCATCTTGAAGCCATGGAGTGGCTGGATATGGGGAGTGCCAGAGTCTTTCTCTGTGGCAATTGCAATTTTCTTCGTGTTTTTTTTTGTTTTTTTCCCCAGAAATTACTGAAGAATATAATCACATTATGGCAACTGCTGTGAAGATCAAGAGATACAGATTAAACTTCATCTTCACGTACCCTTCTCAGTTTGAGAATGGCATGTCTCCTTCAACATTTCTGGAAACACTACCTGGTTTCCTCAGCATTTCAAGTTTGAATTTGCAAACTTGCAAAAAATTTGCAAATTTGCCCAACTGGCATTTGGAGTGTGAGGGAGAGGTGGCTTGAAACTTGTGAAATTACAGCATTCACCCAGCGTCTAAAAATCCAAGAGAAAACTCATAACCTCGGTAGGTTTCCTGGTGGACCTTGAGGACCAGCTCTCATTTCAACCCTGAAATTCTCTGCTGTGGTCTGGAAAACCTGAGCTCAGACACTCACAGTCTGCTCTGGCTTGTGCACTCTCACACACCCGTGAGGTGGTTGTGGGGCTACGACTGAGCACTGCTGCTTACAGACCACTGGGCTTTGTTCTTGGCTACATCTTCCTGGTCTCTTTGGCTTCATGTTACATGGAGATGCAGTGGGGTAGGTCACTGGTATCAAGAGCATTCGGTTTACTTTTTTTTTCCCATTTTGCTGTTTGTCCATATTTCTCATCATGCCCAGATTGTTTAGAAAATGAGGAAGGAAACAGAAGTCCCAGGTGATGGCATTACCTGTACATTTCCAGGGCTTAGAGTCCCTCAGTGGGACCATGACACTTGGGATGTCTCTACTTTTTTTGCCTCTGCCTCCTTTTGTCCACAAGCAGCTCTCTTACCAGCTTTTTCCATTTGCTCAATGTGCACTCATCTTTGCAGTAAAAATGGTATATTACTTACTTCACAGAGGTATCCCGAGTCTTAGCTAATCCTTGGAAAAACTTTTCCAGATCTTTAGTCAAGTAGTTTTGTACATCCATAGTATCAGTGGCCTGCCACATGGATATCAAAGAAAATTATTATAATTCTTACTCTTAAAATTATTATGAAATTGTGCCTTACTTTTTCAGTCCTATTTAACCATGTAATTTAGAACCATATGATTGCAGGGATTTATCATGAAGAAATTTGTTTGAAGGATAGTTTGGTTTAAAATATTTTTTCTCCAGAAATGAATTTATTAGTTTTTCCTCTTATTTTTTTTTCCTCCATTTTTTATTCTTTTAATGTGTTCGTGTAAAAGGGCAGCCACAATTTGCATTTGTGAGAGACAGAAGGTTTTATTTGGTCTTGTATGTGGAGCTTTCGTTTTCTTTTATGTTCCTTCAGGAAAATTCCTCTCTGCCCAATTACTCATACTTAGATGTCTTTAAATGCAGGCTGACCAGTAAGGGTTTTTTGTTGTTTAATTTAGTGTGTGGTTTGCTTTGTGGTTTGTTGGTTGTTTTTTTTTTTAATTAACCAGATATTGGGTACTGGGGAGGCATTGCACATTAATGCATAATTTTAATGCTAATTTTCATAGAAAAGACAAAATTAGAGTCTTTCCCTGTCTCCAGTGCAGTTTTGTTACTGTTCTGTGTACGACACTAATATTAAGCCAGACTGTAAAGGCGAAATACTCGGAGTGACCTACTTCCATTCACCAGCAAGAATCCTTTGTCAGCTGACTCCTGTTTGTTTGTTCATTTTTAAATGTCGGATTACAGAACGAGCATCTCCTAAAGATGAAAGAAAACAGTGTTTTCATGTGCAGGAAATTTGGGGTTGCAGTAACAGAACATTTTCTTTGTGAATTTGGATGTCATGGTGTTTTAAGCTCCTGCCTGGAGCCTAAATCAATTTGGCCTCTCATCCAGTTCATCTCACTGGTGCTCCTAAAAGGCTGCAGCCCTGCAAAAGCTCATGCAGCATTTTTGGCTGCTTTCCCTTGCTCCCATTTGGTACATATTTGCACAATTTAACTGAGCTTTTCTTTCTGCTGAAGGTCAGATGCAAGCGATATGAAACACTAAACTTTATAAACAAGCAAAGCCATTTCAACCACAGCCTTTTGGACTAGAATGGATTTTTAGGTGGCGCACTGTCTGCTGGCCTTTGGAGAGGGGATCCTGAGACTACATTGGACTGGAACAGGATGCAAAGCCACAAGCCTTGGTTTTTTTAATAAACTACTTACTGTAATCCAGCTACACAGTTTCAGCCTCACACTTCAGAAGAAGCTTCCAGCAGCAATGCACGTACAGTCACTTTCTCTCTTGCAGAAAGTGAAACTTTCCCAACCAGAGTAAATTTAACCTATTGCATAAGATGCTGGAAGTTTTTGGTTTTTTTCCTTGAGATTCTCACTGTAACCTCTATGTGCAGAGGATGAATAGCTTTTCTTTTTCCCCTCTCCTTTTTTTTTTTAAAGATTAGATGTTGCATATTGATGAGCTAGCATTTCAAAGGTCCGTGGGGCTTTGGAACGTATTAAGAATCTCTGAAGTTTAATATTCACCATGTTTTAAATATTCAGAAGGAAAAATCTGCATAAAATGGCTTTTGATAAATACGTTCTAGGGATTTTTCTTTCTATCTTATGCAAGCGTTGTGGGGATTGTGGCTGCACCAGTTTTGTTCCAAAGTGTCTTTTGTTTCAGAGTTTCAGGACCATTTTGATCCCTTTTGTATGGCCAGTGCTTGTCCTGCAGTCTTTCATGGTTCCTACTGGAACTGTGCAGCAGGCAGATGGATGTGACCAAGGTGAAGGCACAGCAGAGCATCATAACTCTGAAGAAGTGAGTAACTTCTGAAGAAGTGTCTGCTTCATTGCTCCCCTCCCTATGGCAGCTGGGCACATCCAGCCTCTTTCTGTGCCTGCTTTTCGTGGTGCAGGTTAGGATTAGCCCAGTGGTCAGGCCTGGCTGAGATCTTCCTGCAGAGGTGCTCCACACCAGTGGGGATTTGAGAACAGAGAGGGCAAGATCCTGGGTGCAGGAGCAAGGCGAGGTGCCATTCAGTGCATCTCAGATCTGACAGGGCAGTTTCCCCTCCCTTGGGTCTTCCTCTTTGGCAGGAGTCTCAGCAGTAAGAGCGGTGCTTTCAGGAGAAATCCTCCCTGGGGAAGCCCTGTTTCTCATCATGTTGAAAATCTGATTGAAGCTTTAGATGAGGAGGATCAGTTATGGGCTGCAAACACACAGCTCTTTCACTGTTATTAACTCTCTTGTTTGCCTTACTCTTGACATCCCATGACACATACTGTGGTGTGCCTGGTACTTGTTCTCAGGACCGCTCTGGCTTGGGCCAAGGGCATCTCATGCTCCTATGCAAAAGGTAGTGCTTTCAGGTTTTGGCTTACAAATACTGCAGCCCTTTCAAACTCACCTTTCCCCTCTCATGTATTCCTGACAGAAGTAGGATTTTAAATATTTCATAGCATTCTTCTTCCTTTTTGCCAGATGCCTTAAAAACATTGTCAGATTACGATCTGGGTGGGGGTTTTCAGGATCGATTTCCTTTCCCTCTTGATTGTGTGGTGTAGGTTTGCAATGAGGGTTTTGTCCCTTTTTTTCTTTTTTTTTTTTTTTTGTCTTTCAGAACAGATGCCTTCAGTTTATGCAGAGTAAGATTGTCTATGATTAGAGCTAATCCAGGATGGCAGGATTGGACCCCCACAGTGAAAGCTAGAAAAGTGATTGCAAAAGTATTCTGTTTCTCCTTTATTAATTACACAGGAAGTTTCCACCGAAGGCTCACGTAGCACAACTGGCCTATGTAATAAGTAGCAGGGCCTGTAATTACAGTCTGTCTTCTGATCCTATCTGCGCCCTGACTTTCTAGGCACCGAAGTTCTATTTACATCTGTGTCTTTGTCACCTTTTAAATTTTTGATTGGTCACTAAAGGAAGTAGAGCACAAGCCGTGAGCCCTGTGGAGGTGCAGTGAGTCTAAATGAGGGAGTCCTTCTCCTTCTCAGGTATCCACCTGATTTGGGACACAGAACAGAGCCCAAGGAACAGGGCGGATTTTACCAGCCATGCGGCGGAGGGAGTGGGCTACATGCCAACTGGGTATCTTTCAAGATCTTGGAGTCTTTGTAGGACTGGAAACTTGAGCCTTTTACAGGTCTTAACTAGCGAACTGTCCTGTGAGGGAGTTTATATATCAGCATTTTTTTGCTTAGAGAAGTTTCTACAGGATTTGACCTTTCTTTTCTGTAAGATTCAGAGTTTTATGGTTGCAAAGAGATCCTTCCACATATGGCATGAGGAGGGAGATGGCTTTTGGCATCATGCAGAGAACTGGGCTATAAATCCTGATATCAGTGTGTAAAGCAAGAGTAACTTGAGTGGAAGAGAGAAGGCAGTGATTTACACGTGGTTCAGTACCAGGTTCACCAGCTCTGACCACCAGCGAGCGCAGCCTCAAACAGATCAGCTCACTGGGTGCCAGTCCTGAGATCTGGCAATGAGAGATTTGGTATGGTCACTCTAGCAGTACTCTGTCCCTTTGGAATCGTGCACTAACATTAGAGTAAAACTATGGAATGGTGCCCCCCAGGTCTTTTTCTTCAAGGCATGCTCCCACAGCTATGTTTGATCAAGAGGAATGAGAGCCATTGTGCAAATACTATATGCAAAAACATATTAACAATCCACTATGGATACTTTTAATGTCCATTAAACTGTTATGCAAATTGTCCCTGTTCTGCAGCTTGCACTGTTATTTAATTATTTTTTGTCTGACTTCTGTTTAAAAAAGAAACTCAATTATTTTTTACTTTTTTCTAACTCTACTTCTAAGAAAGTTGATGCTTTAAAGGGAAAAAACCCTTAGTTTCAAACATGGGTTTTTCAGGCTTCGAAATTAATAATTTCTACACCTGACCCAGTTCCTGCAGCTGCCAAAAAAGAAGAGAGAAAGCTATTTAAATTTCTCATAGAACCATTTATCTCTTAAAATATGCCAAGGCAATTTGAGGTGGGGGTGGAGACTCAGCTATTTATCTCAGCAGCTTGATTTTTCTCTTTATGTTTCTAACTGTCAGGGGAAAAAAACCGGTAGGAAGCTATTCTTGGGCTATTATTGATGTATTGTGTTGCCATTATGCAGGATGTCTGCTTTGCTATATACGGAAGGACATTAATAATAGCCACCTCCCCTGCCCCCATCCTCGGTTCCTCTTTGGGAAGATATGGTTTAAACTGGAGCATCTGCTGTGTTCAAATTGCTGCTCCCTCCTCCCCTTCCCCCAGTTCATTCCCAAACTAGTTTTGGGAACAGGGCTAAGGGAATAAGGAGACAGGTTATATTTGCCATTTTTCTGCCTACTTGTGTGGTTGCTCCAGGCAAGTCATTTCCATGCCATGTACCTGTCTACCCTCTTCCTTTCCGTGCTTTGCCCCTCCTTTCATTTAGGTTCATCAGTTCAAAAAAAACCCTTTCTCACTGTCTTTTTCTCACAGGGGCTGGCTGGCAGAACGGGCTCAGTAACAGACCTCTGATTTGTTATTACCCAGCACTTCACATCCAGAAATGTTGATTTCATTATTTCCCATAAGTAGGAAAACGTATTCCCGTTCCCATCCCTCCTACCCCAGGTTTAAAAAAATTGTTATGAAACTTTAAAGGGTCCGTCCGCTTGTTTAAAGACTTGGATGCTTGTTTTATTTTTGGAAGTAGAGTGTACAAGTGAACAGGAATAGTTTGATGTTTAAAAAATAGCCCCACTTCAGCATTCCCCTGAAGTGCGGGAAGTCCTGTCTCCGCAGGGCTGTGCCAGCAGCGTGACAGCCCAGGGAGCAGGGCTGACTTGAATAGGAAAAAGAGCTGGCCTGCCCCATTTCATTGGTGAGAAGAGAGAGGTGAAAATAACGAACGTGGCAAAAAATAAAGGGCATAATTGCTCTGATTTATTTTTTTTTTTACGGCTGTTCCTACATGTTGTAATAATTTTGTTCCACAGAAGCTTTGCTTGTTCAGCATATCTGATAGGACCACGCACTTCTTCACCGTGTCATTAATTTTACTGGTCATTTGTCGTGTCCTGGTCCTGCTCTGGCCCTTGTATGGAATGGAGCCATTTTGGTTGAGGCAGTGAATGAAAACACAGTTAGGAGCTCTGTCTAGGAAAGCTCATCTAGAGTTTAGGACCCGAAAATGCAATCAGAATATTTTCCAGTTCTGATATAGGAAGGTTTTCCAAATAGGAATGCTAGCTGGGAGGAATGCCTTCATTTGTGTAAGTGCTCAGATTTCAAAACTAAAGGGAGATGGCCATTCAGTGGAGTTTCTTTTTGCTTTTATTGTCTTCCTTGGCGGTGGCCAGGGAGAAAAATGCCATCCCCTGAAGTGTTCCCTAAGCTAGTGCCAGAGCCCAGCACCTCCTGGGCAAACATTTGCTCCAGCTCCAGCTCGCCACACTGCTGCAACATGGGGGTGAGGAAGGCCTGCTAACAAAGCAAGGTGCTTCTCATCCTCCCCACAGTCAGAGCTGCTCCCCATGGTGAGTCTGTGTCCAGAAATAGGGCTTGATCCTGCCTTCCAAGGGCTAGTGTTTTGCCAGAACCAGGTGTTTTCTCTCTGCTATTAGCTCTGGGACTGTGTGCAATGATTAGGATTTGCAGGGAGGGAGGAGAAGATCCTGTTCCAATTAGGCTGCCTTTGTGCTAATGTTTCATTCAGGGCTGTATGAGATAAGAGCAGTTTGCACTGAAATGCACAGCCGGAGGTTGTGGTTTGCCTTTCAACTCTGTTGAGATGGTACCCATTGAAAACACAGAACTGGGGCACTTTGTTACATCTGCTGGTGTTTCACTGACAGCTCTGTATGGGCTGGAAACCCATTTCGGTTTGGCAAATGGACATTTTCTGCCTTGTCCCGTGAGCCTGATCTAGTTCTTTGCTTTATCCACATAAAAAGTAGTATTTCTAATGTGCTTAATGCCTAAGTAGCTAAGCACCTGATGAGTGTCTAAGCAGAGCAACCAGGTAGGTGAAGAGCAGGCTATTAACAGAGCTGCCTTTACAAGCAGTGCATTCCACTTCCTTCACTATGTGTCTTTTCAGAGACCTGTGGTGCTGCTTTATGGGCAGCAGAGAAATAGCCCTAGTGCCAAGCAGGGATGGGAATTATGAGAATGATGTAGAAGAGAAGCAAAAGGTTAATTTTGAGCATCTGTTCTCTATTGGGATAAGCAAAGCAATAGCTTATCTCATCAGCACTACCTGTTGTCTTGCTTAACGCACCTCATTGTCTTGTAGCAACTGTTCAGTAGCAGTCATACTTGGGTATATGTCCTCAAATGCCTCTTATCTTGTCAGACCTCTCATATCTGGAAGTTTTATTTGCTTAATATTGTCTCTTACTATCTCTACATTATTAATTTTTTATATAATGTTAGAAAATTTGAAAGTGAACCAAAGGCTGGGTGTTTGACTGGTGCTACTGTATTAAGACGACTGGTGTGCGTTCACTTTCAATCCCAAAAATCCTGCTTTAGGAAGCTTTTCCCTGCTGTGGTCAGAGAGGAAATGCAAGGTTTATTGGAAATGCAGCAAAGGGAAAGGTTTGATGTTTCAATGCTCAGCACTGCACCACTGTGACCTCCTCTGCTGTCCCTCTGGAGAGTGAGGAATGAGGATTGGTAGAGGTACGGGCAGAACAAACTTATGCTTGGACTTTCTCATGATCTTGCTAGACAGGATCCGCTTTGGTGAGACCTCAACTTCCTTAAGGGTTCTATAGTTTCCCATGTCACGGCTTGTATTTTGGACTGTCAGACTGAATGGCAGCCCCCAGTGCCTTCCCTCCAGGGAGTCAAATAGAGACCAATACTAATTCTGCAGTTTTGGCAACGGCACTTTCCAGCTCAGAGGTTTGTTGTGTTCCAGAGCCTCATCTCTCACATTGGCTTTACCTGTGGGCTGATAAAGGGGGTCTGAACCATGCATGGG
The DNA here is from genome assembly GCA_013401335.1 of Brachypteracias leptosomus. NCBI lineage: Eukaryota > Metazoa > Chordata > Aves > Coraciiformes > Brachypteraciidae > Brachypteracias > Brachypteracias leptosomus. Next base: position 145,009 of record VYZX01000881.1, read on the forward strand.
TCGTTCCAGAATAATTCCTCTTGGCTAAATGCCCCATGGCAAACCCCTCGAGGGCTGGGAGATTGGCTTAGCTCTTTCAAACTGCAAGGAGGAAGTGCCCCCAGGAATGTATTTGTCCTATGTAGCTGCTATGCTTTGGCCTTTCCCTGCCAACTGTAGACCTGTCTGCTCTAGGGTTCACCAGCGATGATGTTTATTGGATGTGCAGTAATTCATAGTGGGTTACTAGGCCAGGTTTGAGGTGGTATTTCAGCTTTATGGTAGCTGATGGTTTAGCCCTTGAGATAGAGGAGGTTTTGCAATGTTGCCTTTGTTGCAGCTGGGAGGGGAGTGTGACTGACCACACTTCTTGTCCTGCACCGGCAGACAGAGGCTCTCAGTGGTATGGGAAACATCTTCCTTTGAAATGTGAATCACTAGCCTAGGAATCTGGGCAAGAGAAGGGCACAAGGAGGTGTTCCCTATATAAGGAATGCCTTCTACTGTACACTCCATGCCCTCAGATCCTAATGAAGTAACATTACTTGAGCTTTTAGGACTGGTCTCCTATCTGCCAGAGCTTGGGGGTACCAGAGTTTTACTCCTTGCTGAGCACAAGCACTGCTCAAGTCTGTGAGGGGCCCAATTCTGCTGCCATTGGAGTTTTCCTGAATCCTGTAAGTTGCTGAGTGCACCTCCTGAGAGCTGCTTGAGTAGCTTCCCTTGTCACTGAACCCATCAGGCCACTCGTCTCCTTCATTGACTACTTCCATAGGGCTTTGAGGGCACTCAGGAAATGCAATCAGCACCTTACAGGATTGCTCAGCTAGGTAATATATGAAGTTTTTTCTCTGGTAACTTGTGTGCATGAATTGAAAACCATTTATTCCAGTTTGTTCTGAGGACAGATGCAGCATATACACATTTTCTATATTTATAAATATATAGAGATATATATTTTGTTCTCAGCTAGTTACCTCTTCTAAACTGCAATTTTCAGAGCAACCGGCATATATTTTTTATTCAACACATAAAATGACTTTTTACAGTAAGAGAATGAAAGCTGTTTTAAGCATGTGTTTTCTATATTTTTATTATGCATTATCCAATTATATTGAGATGTATTTTCCTCTTTGCTCTGCTCTTTCAGTTGTTATCCTTTTTATCAGTTATGCTTTTCTAATGTTTTGTAAGGGAAAATAAATATGCAAAATCGCCAGATGCCTTTTTTTCTTTGCAGAAGAAGTATCACAAATGCTTTTTTATTACATTTTACCAATCCAATAAACTCCTTATAAATTTCATTTTTGTTTGCTAGCGTGTGAAATTATTTTTTCAAGTCGAATGGTATTTACTTTCTCCCAACCTCCACCTGCAATTATGCTTCATATCCTCCATCTCTTTCTCTCTCTTGAGTTCAAAATTCCACTGTGTGGCTCCTAAACATACTTAATTGAAGAGCCTCTTTCACTGTTGGGTGAAGCAACATGCTAGAAATATGTCATAAGAGAGGCCACCTCCTGCTTGTACTGGCCATCTCTTGATGAGTTTTGCACTGTTCTTGAACACATGTGCCTTTGCAGTAGAGAGCACTCCATTCCTAAGCCAGGGGGTGATCTGCACAGGTGGGTTAGATGCCCACAAGTATTCTCAGATTTGAATTGTGATTGGGTGGCAGCAGAACCAAGCACTTTGCTTCACAGCTGAATGGAGGAACATTATTCAAACTATTATGGGGAGAGCAGAAAGAAGCGTGGTTTGCAAAGCCTGTCTCTTCTAGGAAGTTGTTTCTAGGCTGTTATTGTGGTAAATAATCGGAATTGTTCCCAGTCCGGTCCAATCTGCTTCAAAAATGCCGTTGATCACCACACAGCCTGACCTTCACCTCCCCAGTCAGTGAGCCTGGCACAGCACCAAACCCTCACCCAGTGTTTTCCCTGACTGAAACGCTGCAAGTGATGGGGGAATCCAGTGTATCCCGGTAAGCTTTTCCAATGACTGTTTCTTACATGCTAAGTATCTGCACCCTGCTTATAGCCTCTGTTTTTCTACCCTCTCTATTCTTGGACTTCTTTATATAAGCCCTTTGCTCTCAGAAATCTCCTGTGCAGAGGTGCACAGGCTGTCTTCAAGATGGGATTCATCTGGAGGAATATTAGCAGCCTGGAAGACAGTTTTGTTGTCCGAGGTGGCCCTCTAATCAGTGGAGGCCTGTCATCTTCTTTAGCTGAGCATCTAAGACAAGTTTGTTTTGTGTCTTTCAGGGTTAAGTGAGATGTGGAGAGCAGCTTCAGAGCAGGTGAGACTGCACTGGGGGAGGCTTCTGCGGCACAAAGGGCTGAAGGAAAGCTCTTTGGGGGGCTTTTTGAAGCCGGGAAAAGCCGTTTGTCGGTGCTGGGGCTGTCAGGTGCTGGGCTGTCAGCTGAGCCAGCCTGGGCGGGGCCAGCACACCCGCGGCAAATCTAAACGAGCAATTAACATACCAAGCGGTCATTGCCGTGGAGAGCAGCTTCAGAGCAGGTCAGACTGCGCTGGGGGAGGCTTCTGCAGCAAACAGGGCTGAAGGAAAGCTCTTTGGGGGCTTTATGAAGCCGGGGAAAGCCCTTTGCCGGTGCTGGGGCTGTCAGCTGATGGACTGTCAGGTGAGGGGCTGTCAGCTGAGATAGGCTGGGCGGAGCCAGCCCCCCCCACCAGTGGTCAGGTGATGTTTACTCCC